>JAYMSP010001119.1:0-35960 GCA_036897095.1 Plantago elongata
TATATATATATATATATATATATCAAAACCAAGAGAATCTACTTCATTAATCACAAATCCCTATAAAATGAGCTGAAAATTTATCTCTCAATGCATTTCACCAACTTCATGTCCGTAAGCTTCATTCACGCCGAAATGACTGTGACATCTCGCCGGAAAAGCTCGATTCAGCTCCATTTCGACTTGGTTGCTATGTAATTCAGCTCGAAAACATCTCAGAAACATATCTAGAACATCAAACTCGTAGAGATTCACGGTAAGCTCGAAAAACTCACAGTTCTCCATGATTTAAATTTCAGCTCGAAATCATTAATAAGCTTGAAAAAGTATGTGTTCTCGATTATTTAACTTTATTCGCTGATGTTTGTAGCTCATTATGTTAAGATTTATGTTATTTGATGTGTTTTAAGCTCAATCTTTACTGATTTCATGTGTTCTTTGTGATTGGATGGTAAATTTTCGATTTAGATCTGAAAATCGCGTAACTGGGGTATCAGATGTTCTCACTAATATGTGTTATCTTTTAGCTTATTTGTGTAATGTTTTGGCTTATATGTCGGATGTTCAATAAAACAGAGTATATAAATATATGCTCGAAAATTGGTGTTTCTACTACGATTTTGTTATTATGCATCGATCTACTCAAATTATGTTTGTATCTAAGTTTCAACAATGTTTTCATTCAAATGTTAATTGATTGAATGATTTTTTTCACAATAGAAGTTGAAATCTGAAAACAGCTCTGAAAAATCGCATATAAATGTTCTAGCTAATATGTGCAATGTTTTGGCTTATGCATGTAATGTTATATGTGATATGTAGCATGTAATACGTGCAATAATGCTAATAATATGTGTTATGTATTGTCTACAATGTGCTACATTATTTGGGTAATGTTTTTACCGTATATCTGTAATGTTTTTGTAAATATGCAATGTGCAACTACATCAATGTGTTATTTTTTGTGTACAATGTTCTACGTTATTTGTATAATGTTATATATCTATCTATGTAATAGTTTCGTAATGTGCATTGTACGATGTTACATAAATGTTCTATTTGTTTTTACAATGTTGTATGTTATATGTGTACTATCTTTGACATATCTTTGTAATGTTTTCGTAAAAATGCAGTGTTACGTTAATGTTTATACGTAATGTTTACAATGTTCTACGTTATTACTGTAATATGTTCTTCGCGTATCTCTATGGTGTTATTGATTGATCTCTATAATGCTTTCGAAAATATACAATGTAAGTATTGTACGTTATTTGTGTAATGTTTTATGTATTCAATGTTCCTCACTTATATACGTGTAATGTTCTACTTGCATTAATATCTTAGGTGCTACGTCTTATTTCATGATGTTTATTATATATATTACTAATATTTTAAACTACATGAATAATATTTTGTTCAATGCTTCAGGTGATAAATGATTCCTCAATCACACCAATGCTTACTTCATGTACATCAAGTAAAACAACAAAAAAGACTGAAATGTCTTGACCCTGACTACACAAAAATGAAAGGCAAAGAAATAAAAAGTTGGTAACAAATTCAAGCGGGAAAAGCAAATCACTATTGAATTTGGAGATAAATTTTCAAATGAGCATTCGTTGTACTTGAAAATGAATGTCATTCAATGAATATGCCATGATGTAATTGAATGTAATTGAATGTAACAAATGTTATATTTTATATAGATATGTTGTTATGTAATGTTACTTCTTGTCTTCGTGATGTTACTAATTATAACACCAACTTAACCCCAAATCTTCCTACTTGTATTGTCAATATTTTTGCTTATATATTTAAAATGTTCATTCAATAATATGATGAACTATTATAACTGAATATTGAATATGTCATAATGTAATGGAAGAATATATGCATGAGGTTCATTAAAAATATTCTTACTTATAATTCAAATGTTTTTCCTTATTTCGGTAATGTTATTAACTATATAAGTAATGTTTCCAACCAAAACTAGTAAATTGTCCCGCAAAATAAATGACCCGACCCAATGACCCGCAAAATGAATCAAACAGGCCTAGTGACCCGCGAAAATGCAAATGAGTGTTCTAAATTGTAAAAAATCCGTCTTTGTTGTCTCTCTATACACATGGTCTCTCCTAAGACTTTGTGTTTTTGTATTGAATGTTAAGTTTATTTTTCAGATCAAAATTTTTTTTTTTGGTGAAGGATGAGAATGGTGATATGTACATTATAGTCCGCTCTTGCTCTTATGACCTAAGACGGATCTAGCTCACTGATCGAGCACGACTTGAAAACTTGAGGCCCCATAAGTGAGTTCGACGCTCAAAACGGGTCCGACCTCCAGCTTCTTGGTTGAAAGCCTCGCAAGGCTCATATACTACAATTGTAGTCGGACCCCCAAAGAAGTTGAAAGCCTCACAAGGCTCTTCTATCACAATGAAGGTCCGGCCATGGACTTAACGGAGGTTTGACCCCCGAAAACGTTCCACGCGGCCTAAACGCGCCATGCACCACACTTTGACACAACATGACACAAGCTAATTAGGTCGACCAACCTCTGGTTAACTGGAGTCTTGTCCCCCGGGCCTTTCTCTATAAATAGGAGGGCATGTACTCCTCATAAGGTAAGTAGCTACTTCTCCATATTCCACTCTCTAAATTTAGAAGTCCGAGCCCCAGCTCGATCATCCTCTAAACACGTTGAGTCCGAGCCCGGTTTGTCTTAAGCAAACCGGCCCAAAAGGGTCTAACCCCTTGATTTCCTTTTCAGGTGACAAGAGACTCAGTCTCGGAACCCACCAAGCCTCGGACCATCTCCCCGGACTCGAAACCCAACATAAGACTCCTAAGACTGTTGCAAACACCAACTTGCTCAAGGTCGGACTAAGCCTTGGACTCGGAACACTAAATTAACTAAAACGTCACAAGTCAAATTGAACATGCTCTAAACCGCGACTGAACCATTCCTAATCCACAAACGTAGCCTTCGCCAAATTTATACACTATCAAATGGGATGGGAATGGAATTAACTATAGATGAGCGAAAAATTCTTCACATGTCAACTTAGACTTATTTATTTACTTTAATAATTATGGTATAAAATGTTCACTTATAAAATATTATTGATATTGATTAAAATATTAGACATATATTTAAGAATGTCAATCCGTCTCTCAGATCCATCAGAACAAGTCTCCTGAGAGACGATCTTTGTAGAATTTATGTAGAAACGAACCTATATTGTTAATAGTGTAAGTCTCTTGAGATACGGTCTCTAGATAATTTATATAAAGACGGACATATATTCTTAAGAAAATCATCAATTTTATTAATCAAAACACCTATATTTTCAATGTTAGAGTTTTTTCATATTATAAAAAAATTTATTCAATTAATAACGTAGATATTTTGATTAATAACATGAGTTGTTTAACATGAGTCATCTCTAGATAGAGTCAATCTCTCATGAGACTTTGTGTTGTTAAGAAAATCATCTATGTATATTGTTATTAATCAGAACACATATATTCTCAACATTAATTTTTTTTACATATTACAACTAGACTTATTTCGTTAATAGCATATACGCCTTAATTAATAACATGTGTGATTTTATTAATTCAGTCCGTCTCGCGAGAGACCCCTACATATATGAGAGTCCCGAAAGTCCCCTACAAATGGTAAAATTAAATAATTTTACTTTTTTTCTCAACTTGGCTTTTAATTATTTTTCGTGGATCTTTTGACCCGAATTTATTAAAAACGGGTCAAATAAAAGCTAGATAATATAATTTAGAAACTAAACAATAATGTACAATATCATGTAAAAACTAGATAATTCCTTTTATAAACTAGACAATATAATGTAAAAATTAGACAATGATATTACACCGAGTGAGTACATTTTTGTACAAGTGATAAAACTATACAAAATTATTACAAAACTACATAATATAGTTAAAAAATTAGACAATATTTTGTAAAAACTAGGTAATACATACTAAAAACTAAATACAAATGCACAACAAAATGATATAATATGAAAATCTAAACAAATATCTATAAAACTAGACCATATGTGTTAAAAGTTGAGACACAAGGTGTATATATATATAAACTACTCTAAGGTATTGGAATATGTATTAAAAACTACGGGCTATCGGGACTCTCTAATGTAGCTGGACTTTATGAGACTTAGGCTCTTTTATTTTTAATTTAAAACCAGTTCAGTTCAACTCTGATTAGTTATAATTTATATTTTATTTTAATTTAGTTCAGTTCAGTTTAATTTAATTTAATTTATTAAGTTTAGTTTTATTTAATTTAATAAATTTAAGTCGAAAAGAATCAAATTTTAGTAAATTTACTAACATTTGAATATATCCAACAGAGAAGATCTCTCAAGATATTTTGTGTTTCTCAAAAAGTTAGTTAGTAAAATATAGGAGTAGTAGATATTCTATAGAGATTTGTACGCTTTGATATGAAAGATAAATAGATTAATTTTCCCAGGTCAAAATAACAAATCTGCAAAATTTGAGTAATGTTGAAAAACAAAGCAGTGACGTATATTTGTCTATAAATCTGGACCACCCACTCCAGATTTCAGCTATTTTCCATCTCGTAGGGTTCCTTCTTTCCATTACATTCAAACAAGCCAGGTTTCTCCTTCTCCGTTTCTGCGAGTTGTCTTTCGCCATCGGGAGCTCTTATTTACCGGCAATCTGGCTTACGAGAGGTACCGATGATCCTTATTCTCTCTTATATCTTTCATTACATTGCCTTTTCATTTTTCGATTTTATTCTCATTGTTACTGTTTGTTTGATTTCTTTCTGTGAATAATTATTAGAATAGGCTTTTTTTTGTTGTTTTATACAATTTGTCAATTGTCCATTACTCGCTGATTTGGCTCATCAATGGTAATGTTGGATTTTGATCAACAGATACATTGTCGATTTTGTTCTAATCAGATACGTAGTTGATTGTGTGTGTGTGTTTTTTTTTTTTTTTTAAATTCGAACCCAACTAATAGCTTATTACCAATTCAGCTGCGCTTCATTACGTTGTAAATCGTGTACCCTTCATGTTTCCTAATGTCCTCGAATAATATTACTTTCTTCCGGGTATCGCCCGACATTCCTTTTGAAACTTATGATAAACATGTAGGTGATATTTGTCAACTAATTTTATCAAGGATTGATGTTAGTGATTGGAGGGTGCATTTTGTTCAGTATTGGAGCTTAACTTCTCATGAACATGGTCTATGTAAATAGCTGAGCATAGATTGATCTGTGTATTTCCTTATACTTGGTATATTTTGTCTAACATTCGTATCCTGATCAGGCACCTGGAACTCGCATGCATACGCGACATTGGTTTCTTACAGTTGAAAATTTCCTTTCAGTCTGGCAGCTATAAGATCACCTAAGGCTTCTCACACCTCTGTGAAGGTGTGGGGTAGTAACGAAAGAGTAATATTGTTGTGTGTTTTAAGGAGGTCGAGATCATCTCACATCTGGAGACTGTGTCGTATATCGGAGGGCTTATCGCTTGATTATGGCTAAGATTTCCCTTGTTTGAGTTTCTTGGAGCGTGGGGAAATTATGTGATTCAGTTGTTCTTCCTTTTTTTTTTTTTCAAACTTAAAAAAATTAGAAGTGTATTAGTGGCAAAGGTCCCTTACAGCTTTAAGGTAGATTTGATGTGAATCATATTGGCGTTGAAAGGATGGTTAGATTCTCGTGCTTTCAAGCTCACACCCATTTCAATTTCAATAAGCAGAAGGTTTGTGGATCTTCTATCAATTTATTTTCTTCTAATAAGTTACTTGCTCCAGTATTTCACTACTGATCGTTAATCTAACAAGCTATCCTTCACAGAGAACAGTGCAGTTATCTGCAGAAGCAATGCAGAAGACGTTGGAAGATGCCTCTCAAAGCCGGTCTATGACCAACTATTCTTTCGGGGCAAGAAATAAGGATGGAGAAAATGAGGCAACTTATTCCCCTCTTGCTAGGTATGACTGCAGGTTAGACGGAATAGAAGATACCGATCGTGAAAGTGCAGCCTATAACAATACAAAGATAAAGAAGTGTCTTTCCCTGGGTAGTGGACTGAATCGGAAAGATGAAACCCATGACTTTGGTGGTTCTGGGGATGAAATGGATCAAAAAGTTTCTTCGGGTGGTACTGCTGATCGTAGTGAGATAATTGAAATAGATGAAAGTACTAATCCTCGTGGACTCAGTGTGTCTGATCTACATCAAGAACCCATACCTTCTGGCTCTGTCCAAGTAAATGATGATTTCGGAAGGGAGTCCATATTTTCAATTGGAGATTCGAAAGTACTAGAAAAGGAATCCAACGATGAAGATGACATTCATTTTTCTGGGGGAGGTGGTTTGGTTGACCGTACACCTAATACACCAACTGCTATTGTGAGATCAAGTTCATTGCCCAGCATGTTTTCACCTAACCGACTATCAAGATCTTCCTTCCATTGCTCTAGATCTTCCGAGGATCTGAATGCTTTAGATTCTAGGAAGAAAGGAATACTGCATGATGTTGGAAGACGGTTTCCAAATCAAGGAGACCATTCCATTCTTGACAATGAGAAGAATAGAGGTGAATATGCTGTTGATGACACTTATGAAACCTATAATTATGTTGGTTCGGCAAAGGACTGGATTATACCATCTGATGGAGCAGACATGGATAAAAGTATGAAAGGAGAAACTTCTTTTAACCATTGCGAATCTGTTCCGGCTAAGGATTTCAGGTTAAAGCGAATTGAGGAGTGGGTTAGCGACCTTAAGCACTGTAGTTCATTGGAGGAATCTGATGAAGTTACTTCAGCTGATAATCATTTATTCCAGAAAGCTAATTTTCCAGGGGAACCTACAGCTGGAAAACCAGGGGTTAAAGTGGGTAACCCGGGATCGGAAGTTGCAAAGAGATACATATCTTCCCTGAATGCCTCGGCTACAGCTGCTCAATTGACTAACCTTGGGTTGGTTGTGATCCCTTTCCTCAGTGCGTTTGGAAGCCTTAAAGCACTTAATTTATCCGGAAATTCGATTGGTATTCTCTACTACTTATCTTCTACATAGCTCGTTTGCATAATAAAAGGCTGTCGATTCAGCAGTAATATCCTGTTGTAACACAATTATTTTCTTTTTCTCCAATTTCCAGGGAGAATTACTGCTGGTGCTCTTCCTCGGGGACTTCACATGCTGAATCTCTCAAGAAACAGCATCTCCACCATCGAGGGACTGCGAGAGCTTACACGGCTTCGTGTACTTGACCTGAGCTATAATCGGATATTAAGGATTGGACATGGTATGACTTCTTCTCTGTTATTTCTTACTAGAATTATTTTTTCTTATTTTCTTGGGTCTGTAATCTGAGAGAATGTGCATGATTATATAATATTTTAACAATGAGAAACTTGGATGCATGTAGAACTGTTGGGTTGTAGGAGAACAGGAAATATATAAATTCTTTTTTTCTGAAATCTCTTAGAGTAATTCAGTTAGTATTGTTTAGCCTGTTATTTGTATAGTAATACCAGTGACAGACTGACAGTTGATGATGTAGAATAACTGTTTTTCAAGTTTTATTTGGCCATGTATCGAGTAAACTTGAACACAACACATGATACTTAATAGTACTATTTAAGACATGGACAATAATGTGTTAGCGGCTTTTGCCTGATTTGAGATCTGAGTCGCATTTCTAAATTGTTGTCCTTTATCCTTTATCTGGCCATGTCTCGAGTAAACTTGAACACAACACATGATACTTAATAGTACTATTTAAGATGTGGACAATAATGTGTTTGCGGCTTTTGCCTGAGTTGAGATCTGAGTCGCATTTCTAAATTGTTGTCCTTTGTCTATTGATGCTTCCGAGGAGAATTCAATATTTTTATCAACCTCAGTTCCCTTTCCTTGTCTAAACTAGATAGAAATAACAGGTTTCAGACCCAATACTTTATTAGCAGTCCCCCTGGTAACTTGCAATTGCCCCAAAAACCTATTTGCTGAGGTGTATGCACTCTGCCAGTTGGTCATTGCGTTGGAGTTGTGACAGTCAAGATACTTTGTAGCGATCGTTTATAACTGTATTGTCATATCGTTCAAATCCATGACCTAGATCTCAACTAGGCCTTGCTTATGTAGAATAACCACAGTTTCTTGCAACTGCACTATGTTATCTTTAATCATGTTCTCCCTCCGTCCCAGTTTCATTACCCGTTTGACTTATTCTGGTCAACGGTTAAAACTTCGTCTGCGAATTACTCATAAATTCATTGTATACTGTATTTCTCAAAAATCCATTATAAGTATTATATATGAATAAATCAAGCTCAAAGTCGAACAATGTTGACCAAAAAAAGTTTATCGGGTAAATGAAACTGGGACAGAGGAGTATAATCTTTCTCTAAATTCAAGGGATACCGTATTTTAAGCCATATATCCGTCTAACATTCTCTTCACAATTCTAAAGGTTTGGCTGGATGTTCGTCCCTCAAGGAACTGTACCTGGCTGGTAACAAGATAAGCGAGGTTGAAGGACTCCACCGCCTCCTAAAACTGAATGTCTTGGATCTGCGTTTCAACAAAATCTCAACAGCTAAAAGTCTTGGTCAACTTGCCTCCAATTACAGTTGCCTCCAAGCTCTTAGCTTAGAAGGAAATCCAGCACAAAAAAATGTCGGTGATGAGCAACTGAAGAAATACGTCCAGAGTCTTCTTCCCCATCTCAGTTACTATAATAGAAAGTCAATTAAAGTTGGAAAAGATGCTGCAGACAGGTCGGCTCGTTTGAGCATAGGCGCCAACCAAATTGACCGCGGTCTGAGAGTGGAAGTGAAGAATTCAAAGAAAGGAACCCATGGCATTGTCGCTCAGAAGTTGGCATCTTCGTCCAGTCAGGGTCGGAAGAGCCAAGTAGTGTCCACCACTCAAAAACCATCAAGGAGCAGGCATGTTAGGCTGCCACCCAGTGGGGCGAAGGCACCTCAAGCGTCTCAAGTGACTGACTTCAGCAGCAGGCTTATGAACTTGAGGAATGATATATCCATGCGCAGGAGCCGAAGTGAAGGAACTCTTGGTGCTCTCCAGTAGAAGAACACTTCTTTATCTCTGCATTTCAATAATATGTCCTCTGCTACTGCTGCAGTGTGTTTCTTTTTCTTTTCATTGGAGTATGCTTGAAACTTTCAATTGTTTTTCCTGTTCTAAAACATTATGGCGTAAACTCGTGATACCCGAAATTTATACAATACTATTGTGCTTTTTCTTATACTTTCCCTGGTCTCGGATAATTATACCCACTTTCATGGATGGAAGTTGGGCGGATGTGAAATCCGGGTAATTCAAGATCTTTAGATGTGATTTCACTTTTGAGGTTCCAATTTCCAAGTTATGTAAACTAGTTTCTGGCAATGTTGTCTATTGCGATGCATCGTGCTAGGCCAAAAAAGTCGGGGATCGTGATCATGGATGGAATAGTGAAGTAATCTCAAATAATGTTCATTTAAAGTATAATAGGTCCACATAACTAATCTCTTACTACATTTTATTTTTCTTGCTTCTACTTCCTATTCAATTCATGGGAGCTCAACTTTGTCGCTTAATTGTGACGGAGCTGGGGGTGTACTGAAGCGATGAGATGACGATGGCAACTAGGTTTGGGGGCTTCTTCTCGGCACGAAATCGCACACAATGACAACTGAGAAATTGTACACAAAGCATCCACATCTTCCGTTCCATATAATATATGGCATGCTTGGAGTTGTAGATACATATCTTGCTATAAGGAAGATGGTGTATGAAAGATCTTGCGTTGATGCCGGTGAATGTGATCACGCATTGCGTACCAGTTGGGGACTACCATGCGCGTACGAGCAACAAGAAATAAGTGTGAACGCGAGGAGAATCAATCCCCACACAGATGTTCACGTGTTCTGGAGTACACTTCATTTGGGAGAACCATACCAGACAAGGCAACAAAATGTACAGGACCAATTTAACAGTTGGGCAAGGGACCGTATGGAGTCTGCAACAGATGAGGAACTCAGGTCATACTACGAAAATGAGAGCAGTTCATACACGTACCTGGAGGAGCCACCAATAAGATACAAGAAGATAACCGGCAGAAATCCTAGAGCAACTGGTCAAAGGATCCCGTCGAGTTGGGAAGATCAAACCAGTAGGTAATCCCAAAGAAGTGCCTCAATGCACAAACAATACAAGCACAAATGCAGGTACATGTAATTCATTCAGATATCAAGCTTATATGCCACCTCAAGGGCTATGCAACATTCGAGGTTGAGCTGACGTTCGTGGAGATGGAAACTGCGGATTTAGATGTATTGCACAACTCCAATATAATTCACAAGAACAGTGGCCACGCATAATGTTGTTGCCATATCATAATTATGAGATTTTAATTTTTTTTTACAAATTCGTTTTATATTTTTCAAAACTCATACGTTCAAAATATAACCGAAATAATTTCCTAACATAAAATACATTTCAATCTTTTTTTTCGATTTATGTTTAGCGTTGTTATTTTGTTCCCATACATGTTTTTATAGTGTTTACGTGTTTGAAAATACAAGTTCATTTGATTTTTCGTTATTAAGAATTTCATTTTTTCATTAGATGCATGCTCGTCAAATTATAAAATATTTATATTAAGTTTAACCGAAAATGTGTTGCGTTTAACAACACTCGAAATGCGATATGAAAAATTGAGTTGGAAACTGATTGTTTGGAGGCTTTCCAATTAATTAACGGAGAGAGGAAAGATGAAGTTGATCCTAATACTTTGTATGCTGTTAGAAGATTGTAGAAGGTTTATCGATATGATTTGGCTCTTGGACTATTTAGCAAAATTAGTTAAAAAGATGGTTGGTAGTTGAAAAAATAATTAATTTAACAAACTAACTTGGTTAGCTTCTCAAACTAGATAGCTTGTTTGAAAATCTACTCGTTCACGTACAAGTTTTTTATTAAAAAAAGTTCATGGAGCTGAAAATGTAGTGATAAATATAGTCTTAAGCGGTATAATAATGAGCCGAATTTAGCAACAGATAAACTTGTGAAACTTGCTAGTTTGGGTATGATGGAAATATCCTTTAAAAAACTCCACCAACTTAGATTGTACTGTTTATTAATTTTAATAAAGTTTAAGGACTGATATTCTTTAATAAAAAAAATCGTGAGTGAGGATACAATTATAATGTTACCCCACTAAAATGTACTAAGGCGTCCTGGACGTATTACGTTCGGAAAGCAATAACGACTGAGACAGATCGTGATATATATTATTCTCACTACAAAATTCTTGTAGGTAGAAATGCCAATTGAGCGCGATCGGCAACACTAGTTTCTAGCCGAAATATATATAAAAATACACATGCATTCATGACAATATCAGAGTTGAAATATAAGTAGTAAATAAACTCAATTCGATACAAATCCAGGACTCAGATATATCATGAATAGATCAATTGCCTACAATACAGCCCACCATCG
Source organism: Plantago elongata (assembly GCA_036897095.1). Lineage (NCBI taxonomy): Eukaryota > Viridiplantae > Streptophyta > Magnoliopsida > Lamiales > Plantaginaceae > Plantago > Plantago elongata. The sequence continues at coordinate 11,549 of JAYMSP010001119.1, forward strand.
GAGGTTGTATATTCCAACACAAAGTTCATGAGCCCATAATTTGATTTATTTAAAAAAAAAACTATAGATATAACAATAGAGATTTAAAAAGAAACTAGATATTCCAATAATTTTTAAAAAATTCTCAAAAAAATAAAATTAAAAAAATTTAAAATCTTGAAAAAGGTAAACTTTTCCTAAAAAATAAGAAAGTCAAGAATTTTGGTGGTTTTTTTTGTAATTTTTTGGGTTTTAACGATCTGACTGGCCGAGTTTCTAAAAAAACTATCGAGGCTCACACTTTTAATTAAATTTTTAATAGAATATGTATGATTTTTAAGTTGTTAACAACGAAGTATCATTTACAATTTCAACGTATTTTGTTAATTTTTTAAGAGATGATATTATAGTTTTAATATGTCGGTATTGTATAATTTGTATGTTTCAGTTATAATTTTTTCTCTTATCTTTTTTGATAATATTTTAACATATGGTGAAATGATTTTTAGGACATATATAATATTTTTATGATGATTTATTATGGTTTTAGGTGACAATCTAATACTATTAAACAAGTCTAAAAGTTATATAAAAGTTTTTAAAATAACAATAAATAAACTTGACAACGAAGTGCAACTCAGTTGATAACTCGCCTCCCCTCCAAGGTTCCAACCAATAGGTCGGGGGTTCGAGTCATCTTTAGCCGTTTCAAAAAAAAAAAAAAAAAACTTAAAATGTTCTACTTGAATATTTAGTAATACAAAGAGTTTACGACATCTATTATTGTAGTAAAAAATTACAATAAATTTGCATTCATGGCTTTTTTTAATTGGAAATACAACTGTTTTTTAAAATAGTATTTTTTTCATCAGACTTGGTGAACTCAACTTTCTATTCTTTGTTGTATGTGTTTGTTGCTTCAACACTGCAGTGACAACTCTGAAAGACCTATTATCCAATCCAACTCAATGTCATCATTACACCTGCTTAAAATATTCACTAATTGGGTTAAAATCATAATAAATCTCATTAAGACTATCTTATTAGTGTTTAAAGAAGAAAAATGAACATGAAAAACAAGCTAAAAATAGTAATATTTATGCTTAAAATAACCATATCACTGCCTCTTAAAACTATAACAATTTCAGAAATATACAACACAAACTAAAAAAGTAACATTGATGCTTAAAACCATAGCAGTGCTTTGTAAAACTATAAAAATATATTTTAAAACAATAAAAAGAAGCATTTGCAAACAATCAAATATGAAAAGACCAATGTTGATGTTTAAAACTACAATTATTAATCTTTAAAACTATAACATAAACTAAACATATTAACATGCAACAATATGAAAATAGGCTTAAAGTTGAAATATCGAAGCTTCAATTCATAACAGAGCATCTTAGAATTATAACAATGCTTTAATAAAGCAACAATATGCAATACAAGATAAAAAAAAACATTAACACTGATACTCAAAATTCATAACATAGCATCTCATATCTATAACAAAGCATTTACAAACAAATCAAATCATAAATATCCTAAAAACACAATAGTTGTTGCTTAAAACTACAATGATAGATCTTAAAGCTATAACCTAATCGCTGAAACAATAACATGCAGAAATATTCAACACAAACTAAAAACATAACGATGGTGCTTGAAACTATAACATCAACGCATAAAACCATAACAAACACCAAATAACACGATTGCGGAAGGAATTTGATTTTTAAAGTATGAATTTTAGATCTGGAAATTTTAGATCATAAAATTACCAAAAAAACTAAAAAATCACTCCAAATTCAGATTTCAATCGGAAAAGCAAAATAGATTAGTTGATTTGAACAATCTAGCAACTAGATCTGAAAATCAAGTGGAAATCCGATAACACATAGATAAGTTTGGATACAAATCAATGAAAAATTATGAAAACACGCAATAACTATTGTTTTATGCCATATCAGAAGAAAAAAATCATGGTGATTCTTACCTTATTCATCTTCACAGAAGTTAGTAAGATGAAATCGGGTGGAAACGTGGTGAAAACATGCAAAATTCGCAGACCGGAGAGTGGAGAAGCAATTGAACAACATATATGAGAGAGAAAAACGTAATTTCACTTTTTGTGTGTGTATTTTCTATTTTCTAGGTTTTTTGATTGATTTTGTTCCTTACATAGTTAACTGCACGTCCGGTTATTTTGGCTGACTTTTAAAATAAACCAGATTTTTCTAATTCATAAAAAAAACTAGTGGAAACTAAAATATAAAGCATCCTTAAATATTTTCTTTTAAATATAACAATATATTTCCCGCTAAAACAGACGACCTGTGGTTCCCCGTGTATGCAATGATTTTGAATATTTCGTCGTCATCACTCAAATGATGAAAAATTGAAAAAGAAAAGACACATGCGAATTGAGGTGAAAACTGCAAACCTAGTCTAGAGAGAAAATGGAGAAGGGAATGATATCCGTAGACAAATGGAGGTACGGCAGCCAAGCATACTTCCTGACTCACCTCCACTCCGATCACACCGCCGGTCTCTCCTCCAAATGGCGCCGTGGACCGCTCTTCTGCTCCCGCCTCACAGCCAAGCTCTTCCCCTCTAAGTTCCCCTCCTTCGACCTCTCTCTCCTCCGTATCCTCGAGATCGGCACCGACTACTCTCTCTCCTTGACTTCTCCTTCTTCCTCCCGACACATCACCATCTCCGTTAAGGCCATTGATGCTCATCACTGTCCTGGTATGTATGTATGTACATATCTATGTATAATCTATCTATGTATGTTTCTCATCCAGTTGTTGATACTTGATTTTACTTATAATTATTATCTCTATCGTCTGCTGTTTCGATATTATTCTCCGACTTTTATGTTCACCACCTGTTTGATGAAATTTCTCTGTCGAATCCTGTTTATCCAGTTTCTTCGATTGTGGTACGTAAAACGTATGCTTCTCACAATCTCATCCAATTGTTGCTAATTTCGCTCTCTTTTTCTGTATGGAATATGGATTTTCAACAAATTTTATGTTCACTGATTGTTGGATGCAATTTCTCTATGATTACCTGTTTTGAGTTTCTCTAGTTTCTTCGATTGAGTTTAGTGCTGTTGAATCCTCCATGATCTCTGATGCAATATCACTTAGATTGACACTGTTAAGTCCAAATGATGCTATGATTAGTTCCGATACCGAGTAATTTGAATGTTGATATCACCTATGCTCACAGTCACCTGGTGCTTGACTGATTGATTTGTTTTTATTTATTTATTGCGCTTTCGTTTATGAGTTTCGGAAATGGTTGATTGCTTCTCAAAATGATGAGTTTACTTCCTATACCATTTTCTCGCATGTAGGTTTTGTTTTCAAGTCCTTGTAGCAGTCGCCACTAAAACTAGGGTTGTTATGTGCTGTGACACGTTCGGTCATTACAAGTATTGGTTGAGTCCTCCATGGTAACTAACACAAATGCATTCGTAGTTAGAACGCAGTGTTCCCAATTTATGTTATGATTAGTTTTGACCTCAATGTATTTTGGATTTTGATTCTTTTGTTGTACAGTTTGATGTTAACCTCTACTCGATCTGAAATATTGATGCTACTGGTCACGATTGTACTGGTGCTTGTTTTTTCTTTGATTCTTTTGGGCTTTGGAAATGATTCATAGCTTCTAACATTATAAGTGTCCTGAATTTATACCATGTTCTGGCTTATAACTTTTGTTTTGAAGTTCTTTATAATGCAGCTGTATAGCAGCTAGGGTTATTTCTATTGTTTAGATTGATTCATTGATTTATTCAATGTTCAGCATTTTTGTGGCACTAAGTTGCTTCTTCTAATTTTCCTGGTTTGCAGCATGTCTGATTTTATATATTCCAATGTAAGCAAAAGATCTTTGGAGTTTGTTTCTAGTTTGTAAGGTTTTATCATTGGTCATTAGCATTGTTTAGTCCTCCATGATGCATTGTTGGAGTAATTAGTTCAGTTATATGCTCAGAGACATAGATGCATTTAATCACCATTTTCTGTCAACTGATGTGGTGTTCATGGACAATGCAACTGTATTCTGTTGTGAAAATTTTATTTTATTTATTTGTTATTTCATTTAATCTATTGAGTTTGTCCAAATACGCGTATGATATATGAATTACCTAATGCCTGGTGTACCCTTCCATCACTATATTATCTCCTGAGTACACAAGTACTTGTTTTCTTTATGCAATGATTTCACTGGTGCTACAAATTTGAACAAAAATTGCTCCTGGCATGATATGCAAATTACTTGATTAGAAATGAACTGTAGAATAATGGTATTGCTCTTTGATATAGTGATAAGTTGTCCATTATCATGAGAAATAATATGTGGAAGCATACTGATTAGATCTCTTTCTCTGCATTAATACTCACTAGTCTTTGCAATCGGCCTCCAGAATATGGTGAAATGCTCTTCATGAATCATGCTTCGCACTTTCTATACCGAGAGTTTGACTCGTTTCAATGTACTCATACAGGTTCTGTTATGTACTTGTTCCGTGGTGACTTTGGAAATATGCTGTACACTGGGGATTTTCGGTGGGAAAAAAATAGCAATGGCTCTGAAATTAGGAGGTCCATGTTACTTGATGCTCTGAAAAATGAGCAGCTCAATATTCTTTACCTAGACAACACTTACTGCAATCCACAATACAATTTTCCTCCACGTGAAGTGGCTGCTAAACAGGTGATGTCTTAATGTTGTTGGACTAGTTTTACCATGCAGAGATTTTCTGAAATATTTACATTGTTCACCTCCTGCTGGAAACTTGCACTATTGTCTCAGAACAAGTAATCAATGGATAATATGCGATGTTTGTAGCTTCTGAAAATGCTGGATACCTGGTTTTAAAAATTGAATGTGATAGCTTATTATAATTGAAAAGGTTCCATAAAGTCAATTTGTTATACTTTTCTATTTTCTAAAAATTCAACAAAATGAGGGATCATGCTAAATAATGTATATTGTTGGAAATTCAAATATTATGAATGAATAGGTTATATATAATCAATAAATTAATTAAAATGGAGAAAAAATAAAAAATGAGAAGTGCTTGTTAAATGATTTGAGCTTAAATCTGTAGAACAAAGATATGATGTTATAGGCTTATAGCCATCACATATCTTGGATTATGTTAAGAAGGATGGATAAGTAGTTCTAACAGTTGGTACTTAATTCACAGATTGTTGATATCATTATTGCCCATCCAGAACATCAAGTAATTATTGGAATTGACTCATTAGGGAAAGAGGATCTTTTGCTCCACATATCACAAGAACTGAACACAAAGGTAATCTGTTGCAGCCTTCTGATTCCTGCTGACATATAACAATGTTTATTTGATATTGGTTGAGCAAAATTGGCTAATAACTGATTTTTGTGTTAGTTGTTAGATCCCCCAGTTTCTTCAAACATCGGGATTAAAATTGAAGATTTAGGACTCACTGCTCTCATATAATCATATTAATCTGCTTTGGTTATATCATTCATTTTCTTTAATTGGTTTAACTCTTCAGTTTCGACCACACAAACGGGCTTCAGTGATGCAGCATGCTCTTTAAGCATTTTTTGTGTCTTTAGCTGATGATTTTCATATGCATGTCATCAACTTCCGAATTTGGTCTTCTGTCAATAAATATTTGTCTGGCATGCTTCACTGAACCACGAAACAAGATTTAGTCTGTGAATATGCTGGTCCAAAACATGATCATCATACTTTTTGATATTGCAGATCTGGGTGTGGCCAGAAAGATTGCAAATTATGCATCTTCTCGGATTTGAGAACTACTTCACTACAAAAACCTCTCTTACTCGAGTCCGTGCTGTTCCCCGCTACAGCTTTAGCATTGATACCTTAGAAGCACTGAATGCAGTCAGTCCAACCATAGGAATTATGCCTTCAGGACTGCCATGGCTCAAAAGAACTGCTAAAGTAAATAAAAACCCTTTTGACTCACCTTTGTCATCTTCCCTTCAGACAAGCAATACTACTGATCGTGATGTTACTGCATCCTCTGAGAACTATGGTCCCATGAAAGAATTAGGAATTGCTGAAAGATATCACAAATACATTTACACAGTTCCATATTCCGATCACTCATCCTTTGCTGAGATACAGGATTTAATAGAGCTTCTACGTCCAATTAATGTCAAGGGCATTGTGTCATCCTCCTCGTGTTGTATCGATCCTCTCTCATATTTTGAGCACTTTTGTGGATCTCAGCAAGCGTCATGGAGGCTGCAACAAAAGCTCGAAAATGAAGTGGTTGTAGATAGTGATGCTGCTACCAAGTCAGAAGTATCTGCAGAAAGTACTACCCCAACCCCAACAGCTGGAATGAAAAGAAGGATGGACCAGGTTGACTTTTTTGGCATACGTGTTAGTAGAGTTAGCCTGCTGAGGAGATTGAGTAGGGGTGTCAGAATTACTAAAAACGATTAGGCATATCATGCAAATTAGGTTTACTAGTTGTTAATGGTATTTCCACGGTGGTAATGTATAGAACTGAAGAATGCTTGCTAATATGCTGAAATCTTTTGCGAATGTCAAGAACATTTCTGTTTAATTTCAGTGTGTAGTTGGCACAGAAGATTGAGAAATGGTGTTCATCTTCGGCTCTTCGCGGTATGTATTTTCTTTCGGCTGTCATCTTCGTAACACAAGAAAATTTGATGTCGTCAGGTTATGGTTCATATGTTGCTTTCGTGAAGGTTTCAGTCCTCACGGGACGTTTACCCCCTTGAAAATTATCAAGTGTTGACGTGATACTTGAAGTTGACAGATAGCATTAATTATCATAATCTGCTTTTTGTGTGAGATAATTCAAATGTTTAGAGTTTGGACTAAAGTCACTAAACAATAATGTGAACGCCGTACTATAGTAGTAGTCTTACACGTCTAAAAAGATCATAAGAAAATATATGTAGTTGGCAGTCACTGTTGTGTTTTAACTGGTGAAACATTTATGACATTAATAACCAAGTCATCTACTTGGTCCTTTCTCGGAGATTCGCAGAACATATGTTCGTAGTAGTTTAGTTGGCTGTACCATTTTCCCCTCTCTTCTCAAATTATACCAGACAATACTGCTACAAAATGATGGACAACTACGTTTTCCGTACAATTCTTTTCCTGCTCTTGTTTTGTTCCTGCTTAGTATACTCTCTTGCAGTTGATACGATCTTGGAAAACCAAACTTTGTCTGGAGATCAAACAATTGTTTCCTCCGGTGGGCACTTTGCTTTCGGATTCTTCGCTCCAGGTAATGTTCCATACTTTCATCCAGAAAAGAAGTACATATTAATACTTACATAGTAGACTAAGAGAATCATTTGTTAACGATTAACACTTGGGTGATTTGGAAAATGTTTGTAACAGGTAATTCTTCGAAACACTACCTAGGCATATGGCAAAACCAAATAAGCAAGCAGTCTGTGGTGTGGGTTGCTAACAGAGACACCCCTGTTCCGGACAAGTACTCTGCTCAACTCAAGATTTTACGGGGTAATTTGGTGCTGCTAAATGAATCCAACATCAAGATTTGGTCTACTGATGCAAATCCAAGTTCTTCGATCACTTCCGTTTTTGCTCTACTTCATGATAATGGGAACTTGGTTTTAAGGGAGTCAGACTCGACACTAAGCCAGCCATTGTGGGAGAGCATCGATTATCCAACCAATACATGGTTGCAAGGGGGAAAGATTGGTTATGATAAACTAAAACAAAAGAAGCTAACTTTAACTTCTTGGAAGAGTCCTGAAGATCCTTTGTCTGGGCTGTTTTCACTCGAGTTCGATCCAAATGGGCCTCAATGTGTCACGAGGTGGAACGGAAGTGAGCAGTATTGGACTACTGGTCATTGGCAAAATGGCAGTTTTAGTGGAATCCCTGAAATGATGCAGAACATTATATATAACTTTAGTTATGTTGATAATGAGAATGAGAGTTATTTCACGTACACTCTGTATAACTCATCTAGGATATCGAGATTCTTCATGGATTCATCAGGGCAAATGAAGCACTTTTTCTGGTTGGATGATAAACAAGAGTGGAATCTTTTCGGAGCTCAACCGAGGCAGCAGTGTGATGTTTACGCTCTTTGTGGCGCATTTGGTGTTTGTGGTGAGAATTCGTTTCCTTATTGTTCATGTTTAAATGGATTTCAGCACAAATCGGAAAGTGATTGGGATTTGAGTGATTATTCTGATGGATGTTCGCGGGAAATTGATATTCAGTGTCAATCTAATGGTACTGCTAATGGGAGAGGATACAGATTCTTGGACAATCACAACATGATATTACCTCCTCATTCTCAGTCATTTGTTGTTGGGAGTGTAAACGATTGCGAATCTGCTTGTCTTAGTAACTGTTCTTGTACAGCTTATGCATTTGATGAGAACGGGTGTTTGCTATGGAATAGTGAGCTCGTAAGCCTACAACAATTAAGAGAAGGAGTTGGAAGTGGTCGAACGATATCAATTAAACTTGATGCCACATCCTCTGTGTTCTCTGATACCAAGAGTCGTAGGAATGTTATTATTCCTGCTGTTGTGGGCTCGTTTTCTTTCATAGCAGTTGTCGTGGCAGTTGTAGTGTGGAGGTGCCTGAGACATGTGAAGGGAATGTCTTATCCATCAGGTGGAACTTTAGTGGCATTTGGATACAAAGACTTGCAATATTGCACAAAAAGCTTCACTGAGAAATTGGGTCAAGGAGGTTTTGGATCGGTTTTTAAAGGGGCCTTACCCGACTCAAGTGAAATTGCAGTTAAGAAACTCGATAGCATAAGCCAAGGAGAGAAGCAATTCAGAGCAGAAGTTGGTACAATTGGGACAATTCAGCACGTAAATCTTGTAAGGCTTCATGGATTTTGCTCAGAAGGTGATAATAAGTTGTTGGTCTATGAATACTTGGAGAATGGGTCTTTGGATTCAAATCTTTTCAATTGTGATGGGTCTAAGGTCTTGCCATGGCGAATGAGGTACGCAGTCGCATTAGGAATTGCTAGAGGTTTGGAGTATCTGCATGAGAAGTGTAGAGAGTGTATAATTCACTGTGATATAAAGCCAGAAAACATTTTACTAGATGCGCATTATAACCCCAAGATAGCTGACTTTGGGCTGGCAAAGCTGGTGGGGCGTGATTTTAGTCGAGTTCTCACAACCATGAGAGGGACGAGAGGCTATCTTGCGCCTGAATGGATATCAGGCGTCCCTATCACGGTCAAAGCAGATGTTTATAGCTTTGGAATGATGCTTTTTGAATTAGTATCAGGAGTAAGGAACTCTACGCATTCTGAAGATGGGATGGTTACATTTTTCCCTGCTAGGGCTGCTAGTACCATTATTGAGGATGGCGACTTGCTTGGCCTATTAGACCCTGAGTTGGATCGGGTTGCTGAGTTAGATGAAGTGTTAAAACTAAGTAAAATCGCTTGTTGGTGCATAAAAGACGAGGAGTGTCTTAGACCATCCATGGGTCTGGTGGTTCAGATACTTGAAGGTGTTGTCGACGTGCCCTTGCCTCCGATGCCTGAATCGTTCAAAGCATACGCTGAGGTTCAAGTTGGTCAGCAACCTGTTTTCTTTTTCAGTGAAGCGAACCCTTTGTTGGATGCTCCTCAGACACAAAGCATCACTAATAGTGTTCTGTCACTTTCACAACTGTCAGCAAATTAGTTGTGAGAGTTTTTCGAGGTCAAGTAAAAATTAAAGAAGGTAATACTCAATGTAAATAAGTAAAAAATCCACTTATGTTAGAGATAAATATTAAATAATTAGTGTATTGTTATAATAAGCTTAGAGTTTACTTCTAAATATACCTTAAAAGATTCTTCCATACTTGTACAAATATGTACACTATCAGTTGAATATACAGAATGACACTACAATTATTTTTTAATGCATTTAAAGAAAAAAAAAAAGGAGGGGGAGATATGATGTGGCGTCATGACCTGCATGAGATCATGATTTATGATCGATCATCTATTAACCTTTACTACTTTGATCTCCACTTTCTCTTATTACTTCAATTTATTCACTCAATTATAGTATTCTTTATTGGTTTAAGCTCGCCCGCTCTGACAGCTTCAAATTTCGATCGTGACGAGCGTTTGCTCTTGCCACCACGATCGAAACGAGCACCCTGGCGACCTTCAAATCAGTCGCTACAGTTTTCCCTTTTTTATAAATTTCAAAAATCGAATAACCATTATATTTTCGAAATTGATAAATAAACGGTCATATTTTGATGAAACAGATAAAATAACGACTATATTTCCGAAACAGATAAATTGAGCATATATAAAAACATACCCTTCTCTATTATATACATCACAATTTCTTCCCCTCCAATCAGATCCTTAGTGAATAGAATTTGAAATAGCTTTTGCCAATACGAATGGTCCGGTTTGTACACAAAATAGTCCATTTGAATTGACAAAATCTAATTCGAATTCTATAACAATCAAAATTGCGATCTGAAAAGAGAGTGAAAAAGTGGAAAGGAAAGGGGAGAGATACACGTCTACACTCCACAGTCCGATCAGTGTCAAATACCATCATATTCGTGTCATCAAATCAAATTAAAGCGGGAAACAGAGATATGATATGATACAGTACTAGTGTACATCACTCTTGCTCTCCAAGCATGGCTTGTCGTTTACTCCCCCTTCTTCCCTCTTTAAACTGAAGGAATACCACTTCCATAACTACTCTTACAATTTCCACTTGAATCTCCAAAACCCAAATTCCAACTCTAAACCTAAACGCACACTTAAATGGATACTGTTCCGGTTACTGTTAGGGACTTGGTAGCTAAAATCTGCACCGATCAAAATCAACCTCCGATCTCCGATAAATCCTGGCAGCAACTCGCCCAAATTGGGGAACCAAATGCTTTGTCTATCCTCAACCAGATTTCTTCTACTCGAATTAAGACCTCTTTTGACGGTTTCATTTCCTATTTGGTCCGTTCGAGTCCCCTCAATTCCCCCTCTCAAACACCAACCGGTATGTGCCTTTTTGCTGCTCTTCTTCTCGTTTTATCTTCAACTGAAAACTCATTCAGTTCAGCAGCACTGCTTAGTTATATTTTATATACATCAATTCAGTCAGATCAGTTCAATTTAGTTAAGTTCAGAAATTAGTACTAGAAGTATTGATAAAATGAAAATAGTTTTATGTACTGAATGGATCTGCAGAAATACTTGATACTTGAACACTGCTAGGTTCGTGTATGTGTTGAGCTGAATTACTGAAGTATAAGCGAACTTTATCCATTAATATGTCTGTGTTTGCATTGTAGACCCTATTCTATAGTTATGCATGTTTCTAACTTGATTTTCATTCTATTCATTCATAATGTCTATAACTCTATATGCTTGGCTTACCATGGAGATTTCTGTCATGAGCAGATGCTGAATCTCGACGGTCTCCACAAATGAGTAGATTAAATGCAGGTGAAACGAAACCTCATCTTAATCGCCAGATATTATTTGAAGATGACGTTCAACTAGGCGTAAAACCTGGTGTAGAAATGGGGAAAGTTTCATCATGTACATATGAAGTCCTGTGCAAACTTGAATTCAGGAAACTATTTATGGTTCTGAGCTACATTGGGAAGTAGGTTGCCGAGCATTTTATATTTGGGTCACGGTACTAATCTCAGATTATAAGATAACTAATTCTGTGTAGGCGTAAGTTGGAAGAAGCTTTGACATTGAAGGATGCGGATAACATATTAAGCAAATGCAATCTACCTATGCTGGAATTTGAGAATGAGATTTGGCATGTTTGCGGAAGATATTCCTCCGTCAACCGTCTTAGCCAGGTCAGTTTTGTCTGTTTCATTTTAGTGCACTAGGAATTATGAATTCATGTTTGTCTGTATCCCACTGATATTGCATTTATACTCTTATATTAGGATGTAAATTAGCATCTTGTTTCTGTGCTAGCAGCTTTTAGCTATAACTTATATTGATCACCTGGGTTTGCTTTACCGGAATTGTCTTGATTAGAAAAAATGTATCTGCATCTGTATAGATAACTAGTTATATGGTGTTTATTATAACATGCCGAAATTAGATATCATTTTCTGTTGTCTGAAGAGTTATGAACTTACCTCCCCTGTCCAGATTAAGGGAATAATATCTTCAAAGTTAACCATGCTTACTTACATTGTAAGACTCATAATGAGTTGAATATCAAATATGAGAACCTCCTATCCCTTTTTTTTCCTACCGCTGCTCAAAATTCCTTTACCATGCGAAAGTTCATTTTAATTTGACACACTTGTTCCATTAATGACTTCCTAAGTAGCTACTTTATCGAGGAATAAGTAAAATAAACAACCCCGATATTCCTTACTCCAATTTTAGAGTTCCTTTTGCTTTTTATATATCACTTTCATGCCCTCTCATATCTTTTCTCAGTGATTTGTAGTCCTTTTTTTTATTTTTATTTTTGTTAGAAAACTTTGACTAGTTAAACTGTCTTAAACATTACTATGTAAATTCAAACTTTCACCTGACTAAATTGCTGACTTTGCCACTGGTTATATGATCGTTGTTTGAAATATATTACTCTTTGTTTCATAAACCTTTCTAAATTAATGACTCTGCTATAGGGTTTTCTTATTTATTATCTGATCACCTTCCATTAATATCCTCAAATTTCTCCATTTTTTTATTCAAATTCATTTTTGTTAATTGCAGTATGATTACTGGGACTCTGGGAAAGTTCATCTGTACTACTGTGTTGTCGAAAACCAGAATTATTACTTCCAGGTTAGTGTTAGTCCACATCCTTTGTTGAAACTGGCATATGGTATTTAGTTGATGCTTCATGACTTACCCTTCAGTGGAAAAGGAAATCTTGATGTGCAATTTTCTGTTAGCAACGACAGAACAAATCTTCTTAGTATATAGTTGGACTTATCACTTGAGCGATCCATTATACAGTGTAGAATAACATACGTGACAAACCCATTTCTTTCTCCCCCTATTATCTTTCCCAACATTTTTAAAGATCTCTTCTTGATGCAGGGTCCAGAACTGAATAGCACACGAACGCATTTGCAGAGGTCTGTAGGAGATGATAACGTATTGGTGGTAAAATTTATGGGGGATAATAGCTCATACCATAAAATTGCTGAAGAAGGAATTTTTGTTGGTCTAAAGCACTATCAATTTTTTGGTGGGTTCTATTTTCTTTGCTGCCCATGAATACCTTGGTCTATACTCTATAGCATCTGGCATTTTTATTATTGTTTTCATTCATGTGAAGACATTTACTTGCGTCATTCTTGTGCCCTCATTGCTTGTGTAAACGATCTCACAAATAGCTAACATACATGTAAGGAATATGGGTGATATTTCTAAGAATTTTTTGGAATTCAGGTGTAAACCCCAAGAAAATAAAATAGGGGCTCCGCCTAGAGGATGTGTATCTGTACTGTGTTCGCTCAGATGAGAATATATTGGATGTAATGGGTGGGACGTGGGGAGTGTACAAGAAGTGTATTGCAATTAGAGATTACAGTATATAAAAAGTCCTTAAATTGTGGAAAAACGTTTGTTGAACTGCATTGAACCACTAGAACAGGGACTGTGGAATTAGAATATGCACCTTAATCTTCAACTCTGAACCATCAGACATCATCAAAGTATATCTGTTGTTCCTCATCCTTCAATGAAGCCAGATAATACTCCTTTGGTTCATATCCCAATATTTTTTTGAATCTTTATCTCTGGCTTTCTTGTTCAAGTATGATATGTATACTCCTTCAGTCCTTCATACCCACATACCTTGGGTTGTGCGAATGCAATTCTAGAAAAACCTGTTGATTTTATTTAGTTCATAACTTCTTACTTGACAGTTGGCACTAAGCTTTCCTTGTCTGCATACCCACATACCTTGGTTTGTTTTGCCATATTGCTTATTAGGGTTAAGGGTGTTCAGTTCGGCAACACCTTACCAAACTTTATGGTTACATAAATATTATGAACTGAAATGCGAACTGAATTTACTTTTCATTTTGGTAATTACCGAAAAGATATTGAAATAATTTCAAAATTTCCAATTTGACAATAACTTAAACATATGTTTCATAGTGAATTCACATGTTTAAGTTGTAGAGCAGATAGCTTGCTGAAAATGGCTAGTAATAAACATTGATGCTCAACTTTTTAGCTGTACATTTTGTCTTTCCATGAAAAGTTCTGAGAAAAATTAGTGGAATGGAGGAAATTATGACTGCTAGCTAATTATATTTGGGGTTAGAAAATAATTTATCTTAAATGCATATTTTATTATTTGCCGCATGCAATTGTAACAACTGTGTAATCTTGCAAAATTTAGGTTTTTGGTGTATAATTGAGAATTTCTGTTTTGTACTGAACCGAACTGAAAACTGGTTCAACTGAAAATTAAGAAACCAAAACCGAACTGATATCGGTGGGGGGGTTTTCAGTATTAAATGAACACTCGTATTGCTAATTCCCAACTGAAATCTGTTGATGTTTTTTCATGTCTTATGTTGTTGATGTTGAAGTATAATTGCTGTGGTGGCTTTGATCCAGTGTTTAAAGACGATCTAGTCAAGGAGAAGAACAACCAAATGGAGAAGGTGGATAAGGAGAAGAAATCCCTTTCGCGAGGTATCAAATGCTATTTCGTCCACATTGACTCTGGAAAAAGCACCACCGATGCAAGACGCAGTTTCATGCATGTGCACACCCTCCTGACCTTAGAAAAGTATATGGCGAGGTGGAATCTCTTTTTATCTACTCATGTAATTTTGTGGAGAAGATGAATCTTTCTCACTAGCTAGGTGACCTATCAGGTTTTCTTTGATATTATCGAAGACAATAAAACTGAACGTGGACTTTGGTGCTGTTCAAATAACAATAATAGAAGACATACCCTTCAGAGTATAGTATTTTTCTTTTATTTTGACTTGTTATTTTGTTTTATTTTTTCTTATGAATCATGTGCAGTTTTGAAACGTTCAGCAACATCATTCTGATACTTCTTGAATGAAATCGGATTAGGATGAGACTGGTTCTAATGTGTGTGACCATGATGGGAGTGTTCTCGTCCATACGGATGGAACAGGATTTATCTCGGAAGACTTGGCCATGCAATGCCCAAAAGATTTCTCTGCTGCCCTGCATATGAAAGATAATAATTCTGAGGTAATAAATTCATCTCGATGTTGACATTCCTATATAACTCACACTAGTCTAATGTGGACATTCCTACTGTATAGGAAAATCAGGAGTTATACTAGACTTTCGCCACTTTGTTTGGCATGTCCAAGAGAACTTGCATCTTCCCAAAAGCTTTGGTGCAACTCACGATGAAGAAATAGGAGGTCATATAATTCCCCATTAGATTTACACATGAAACACTTCCAAAACGTAACAGCCATTGTAGATTATCGGTGTTCAATACCATACCCAAAGTCACCACCCAATGTAAAATTCCACTCGAGGTGGATATATACTTCCCCAAATATGTTTCCAAGGGAAATTTAATTCCGTAGGCGGCCCTAGGATTTGTAGTAGCTCTTAACATCTATAATCGATCCATCTACATCTATAATCGATCCAACAAAATATCTAACACCTCAACTTCTCAGTCAAATAAATCCCTTCTGAATGTTACATTCTAGTAAATTCACTATTATTCAATCTCATCAACATTTGAATAGAAGCATTCTGACAGTTTGATAGGCTATAAAGGGAAGGAAAAGCACTCTTTCAGAGATTGGTTGGCACACCATTGATCATGCCAGAAACTGACATTCGTTCCCTCCCCAACGTCTAGCCTTAAAATTTTCCTGAAAATCATTCGAACCCTTCCTAATGAATTTCCACAAACTCATCCAGTAAGACCCTTCACACTCATTGGAAAACCAACCACCCTCTAGTTCACCATATTTAATACACCTGTCTCTTTGATATTTCCTTTGATATGTACTGCTTGACAGCTTCACATACATCAACATTGTCCTTCTTGTTAGCATCAGATGAAGCCTTCTTATTGTTGCAGTTATCTTGATTCTGTTGAAACCAACTTCTATCTACAGTACTATAAATGGATGACAGTGAAGAGCAATAATATGATAGTCACGTTCAAATAAATCTACAGTAGTATAGAAGAGTAACACAATCCATAAGATGACAGTGAAGAGCAGTAATATGATAGTCTTGTTGAAATAATGAAAGTCGATGAGAGAACCTCGGTCCACTTCACACGAGACTTTCCAGAACGAGCCTTTGAACGACTGCAAAACCCAAACATGAAATTAATTAATCTACGTTCACTAAAGTGGAGATAGAGGGTCTCCTTGACGCAATATCTACTATTGGGAAGAATCTTTCCGGACCTCCATTAGCAAAATGTTATTTTCTTGATTGACCATTAAATCTTTTTCGTAGAGAGATAATTCTGAAAAAAATCCATTGATTTTCTGCTGTTTTCTTTGTTTCATATCATGGCTTTCAGAAAGTATCCCGCTACAAAAGAGCCAAGACTACTGAACTGGTAAACACTTGTTTGGAACCATGTTTTTTGTCAAAGTGGCTGCTTGAGATATTTTGCATGCTTATTCTTTACTATTATCCACTAAGCATGGTATCTTCTATTTTAAAATATCTCAGCCCTTACTGATGCAATGCCGTTTGTTCTACAATGGTTATGCTGTTAAAGGAACCCTTCTTCTGAATAAAAAGGTATATGTTTGCTATATGGCCATCTTGTTGCTCATATTATGATTGTGATGCAAGCTAAGATCATTTCGGTTCACACCAGACATGGGCTTACTTACAACTGATATTGTTTTATGTGGTAAGTCTGCTCATACAAAGCAAACTATACAACCGCTAGGCTGTATGAGACCTCTCTCTTACCTTTACTATAGGCTTGCTTTAGTGATTTAACTGATTCATGAGCCAAATCAATTATTTTCCAAAAACCTGACCGGTTAATAGTAAATGAACATTTTCTTGGTATAGAAAATTTTGAATTCTTGTAAAATATGTTTCTTGAATACAAGGAAAGACCACACCGCTCCTACGTCTAACCCAAGTCTTTGGCATACTATTGTGATTTGGTCTTCCATATCATTTAGGAAAATCAAGTCTTTTACCTAACATGAATAATGAAGTTTGTAAATTACATTTATTGACAATTTTGTATACTGAAGGTACCAAGCATTATAAATATGTCTTATCCTTGTTAATGTGAATGCAACATAATTAATAGTGTTATAGTTTTCTGCTTGTCTATCATGATACCAACTTCCAGTGAAAATAATGATGCATGTTTTTGTATATTGAAAGTTACCATAGACCTGGTCGACATGAAATTCCCAGAAGCATCTGTTTCATGAATTTATATCAAATTTGTTTTCATGTTCTATTGCATATATAGTTCATTTATCCTGAACACCGTACCATTACAGCTTGGAAAAGGAACGATTCAGGTTAGACCTTCAATGATTAAGGTCTGGAGAGATGAGACATTGCCAAATGAAGAAAAACATAACTCTCTTGAAATTGTCAATGTAAGGTATGTTGGTTCATTAATTATACACAGTTGCACGTTTCGGTGTTCTTTCTAGATACACACTTCTAGATACACTGAATTTTTATTCTTGATGAGATCGAATATGCTTTCAGTGTAATTAAGTACTCTGGAAATCTTATACTTTACTGTATAAGTTCATTGTGTTCATTTTATTATCATGCACATGGCTATGGCTAAGTTGCTTTGTCTACTCAATTATCTTTCTGTTCTGGAAGTTGCAAGTGTGCTGTTTTGTTTGATTTAGTTTGCAATTAAGGATGAATGCTCTTGAATGTGCCAGCACATGGATGGTTATAGTAATTACTAATTAGCCATACTGTTGAATACATAATTCATTATCTATTTTTTTTTAGTTCAGATGCTAACGATTAGAAGCTGAATGCATCTTCATGAGTAACAGATATATGTGGCCGTTCAAGATAAAATCAGGGAAAAGTGAAAGAAGGTTTCGGCAAATAATGTGAAATCCACATAAAAGCATTTGATGTGCTATTTTCGTTATTTCTCAGCAGTATTTGTGAAGCCTTTATGAATTGTTTGTTCCATCACTTTTACCTCCTTGTCATTTTAAGACCTACACAAATTGCAACATTCCCTGTGTAAGTCTATCTACAGCTGATGGCCCTATTGTTACGGATAATTTTGATTGTAATTAAAATATTCTTGAGAATTAGATATTGGAAGTGTGTTGTGTGAGAGACCAATCCCATTATGCTGAATCTGAGTCCCATTGATCATTGATTGCTGAAAAATTGGTCACTGATATTGCAGTCATAGGCCTGGCAGAAATTTCCTGTCGAGAAGTTTGATTGCCCTGTTAACCTATGGCGGGGTTCGTCAGGAATTCTTTCTGAATCTATTGAAGAGTGCTTTGGAAGATGCTCGTAATGTCTACTCTGACAGGCGTGCAGCTCTTAGAGGTGACTTTGTTTGGGCAATATTTTTGACTACTTTGTCTGATTGTTAGTGTTATTGTTAATGATTTCCAATAGTTTATAATACTCTTTAGCTTTTCTATTGTATGAAGTAGTTTCTTCTTAACCAACTTTCTAGTGACCGCCAAGTCATATTTGACGTAGATCACATAAAGTTTCTTCATAGATATATGTACCCCAAATTTTCCTTGATATATTGTACGTCATTAGCAACCTTAAGCTTCTTAACCAACGTATTTGGGTCTCGAAGACATAATGTTAATAATGCTGGTGGTGTAAAGTACCCTCTCTATTTTTTTCATTGGGGACAATAATGCTTTACTAATATCTTTACCTTGCAGATATTGTGCATTGCTCTGACCAAGTTTTTGCTGAAGATAGGTTTACGGCCATATATGTGCTTAACTTGTCAAACACAGTTTTGAGTAGACAACTTTGAGCCAATATTTATGAAATTTTTTATTTCTGCTAAATTAAGTGTTCGAGTAGACAACTCTGTGAAGTGGGCATGTGGTCTTGGTTTGTCGTGCTTCTTAGCTCGTTGCCGCAAGCATATAAAAGCTTGCAAGTAAACCAATTCATGGTGTGATTGGAAAATTAACTCATGACTCTCAGTAAGAACTTTATGCTCCATGTTTACTTATCCC
This sequence comes from Plantago elongata, assembly GCA_036897095.1. Taxonomy (NCBI): domain Eukaryota; kingdom Viridiplantae; phylum Streptophyta; class Magnoliopsida; order Lamiales; family Plantaginaceae; genus Plantago; species Plantago elongata. Next base: position 30,747 of record JAYMSP010001119.1, read on the forward strand.
TCTTGTAAAAGTATAACACAGTTTAGGTCTTGAACTATTTGGAAAATATAAGACAGTTTGCATTTTCCCTTGAAGCATTTTCATCCCTATCCTTATTTGATTAATACAAGTTGTTAATTTCATTTTAACTGAAGTATTTTATTGCTTTGAATTTTTTGATTACCTAGAATTAATCACAAGGAGCGTATGTACTGTTGTATGCTTATTGTAAATGTGCAACTTGGATTTTACATTATATAGTCAATAGTAATTGTACAGCTGTATGCTAGTTTTCTATTGTACAAACATGAATTGTACATTTAGTGACCTTGCCTTATTCTTCAACTTCATTATGAACAAAGGTTTTAATGAGATCCTCTTTATTTGGACTACCATGAGTTAATAGATTAATTGTGAATAAGTATTGCCTTTGAGATACTAAATTCGTGGCTATGTATAGCCACTTCTCCACAAGCATTATCCTCTCTGTCTTGCGCTTTCACTTCATAGACATAGAGAGTTATGTACTTCTTAAAGTTCAACGAGTCTGTTATCGTAGCTTTTAGTGGTAGTCGATTGTGCATTGTACCTTGGAAGTTCATTGTCCATGAAAGCTTGAAGCTTATAAATGCGGGCATATAAGTTGCCACTACCCAGTCTAGGGTTCAATCGATTTTTTTTTGTTTCGGTTTGTAACAATTTGCAGCAAGTGGTTTATTACGTTATTAGGTTATACATGTATACACTTATTTCTCTGGTTCACTCTAAACCTTTTTCTGGCTAAACTACTAACCGGATCCAACAATTTTTTTGTGTAACATAACTTGTTTACGTTTTAACTTCTGCCAAACCCTTAAGAATATGTTCTATTGGTGGAGGTGTTGCATGAGTTATTGAAAATCTATTTCATTGAACCTGAACTGTTGTCATCTATAATTATCCCACATGATGTAAGTTTTAGGGCATATATTCATTTTAGTTTGTCATTGTATATGCTTGTCTGGTCATCCAATGGAAGTATATCATTTACTTTATCTTACCAAAATTTGGCATTTTTAGTATACATAGCATTTTCTCTGTTTAGCAAAACTAGCTGTTAGTTGATAAGTTGATTGATTTTGTTGGAGGTGGTCAATAAATTAATTACCTGATTTGCTGATATGATTTATAAAAGCATATCAGCCAGATTTTTTTAATAAGCAATCCGGATGAGCTTATAAGATGCTAGCTTATAAGCTTACTGGCGTCGTTCACGTAACATGCTCATTTTGAACATAAGCTCATCGAGCTGCTAGTGCTAAACAGAGCCTTAAATTTGTGTCAGACTAGCTTGCTTATAAGCCACCAGCTAGAGGTTCATGTAACATGCTTATTTTGAAAATAAATTCATCGAACTGATAAGCTAGTGTTAAATAGAGCCTTAAAATGGTGATTATCCTTTACAAGTAACAAGGTTACATTATTAAGTTTGATGTGAAATTAACGATTTCAGCCTTGATGAATACTCTTCTGTTAGTCTGTGAAAAGAGGAAAAGCCAAATATCTCCTTTGTGTGACAGGTGTAGTATTGAACTTGAACTTTTTTCCTCTTGACAGTTTCTGCTAATCATGATGGCTTTGGATATGCTACAATGGCAGTAACAATGATCTCTTCAGGAATACCACTAAGTGAACCCTATCTCCAGCATTGTCTTTCATATCTGGAGAAGGACGATAAAAAAAAGCTCAGAGAAGGGAAGATACCAATAGAAGATAGCTTTTATCTGATGGGAACTGCTGACCCTACTGGTCTCTTGGAGTATAACGAAGTCTGTGTTATCTTGTGAGTGACAAGTTCTTTTCTGATCACTCATCATTGCCTTTCAAGCTTTCCATTTATGCAACATTTACGATTATGTAAATGGCAACTGCTGATTGCATTTATGCAAAACATATACTTTCAAAATCGAGAAGCTTCCTTACAAGTATGTATAATTGTGCCTGCGTAAAAATTGTGTTTGGACTTTGGAAAACTACGGAATTGCTAGATGTGAAATAATCACTGTATTGATGATTTCCTTTTTGCAGTTTTTTTCTCTTCTGAACATAAAAGAAAAGTTATTTTTGTCCACGAAGTGTTTGTATTTTATGTTAGGTTCAGACAGATTGGCGACTTGAATAGCATAGCATCACTGTACTGGATTTTTTTTGCCATTTTTAGGAAAAAAAACCTTTAAAAGGTGTATTTCTCTTAATACATAAACAAAGTTAGTAAACTAATATGAGAAGCCCAGGAACACAAATGTTAAATTATCCTTTCCAGTTCTAGTTTACTGCTCTGCAATTATATAAGACTCATGCATCAGTTCTAGAAGTAATTTTCTTGCTGATATTCCTTGATTTTTTTTCTCAATATCTTTAAAAAAGATGCCGTTAGTTCGTCCATTTAACCACAGATTATATACTTATTAGTCCTAGTTGTATGTAGTGATCATGGCCCATATATGGGGGATGTTCTAGTGTATCGTCATCCTGGACTGCACTTTGGGGACGTACATGTTATGAAAGCTGTGTACAAGGAGGAAATGGAGGGTTTTATTGGAAACTCCAGACATGCAATATTTTTTTCCACTAGGGGTTCAAGCTCAGCAGCCTATGAAATGGCAACTGGTGATTTTGATGGAGACTTGTACTGGATTTCATGGAACCCCGAGGTCTGTATTTTTATTCTGCAAATTAGAATGACAGATTACCCATATGCATACTGTGTAACTAATGCATTAATTTTACGGGCTTTATATTCCTGTATTAATGTTTTTGGATCATCGGATTTATGTTCTTGGAAATTATTTCCGAAGGGCATAATCATACCCTAATATCCTGTAAATTCTGGCATAAAATATGGAAGTATTTTCTCTATCAACTTCAGAAAATCACAGATTAATTACTTACATATTGAAGTGAGGTCTTGAAAGCAATTAATACGTGCAGAAGATGATTATTATTTTTTAGCATATGTTCAAGGTGACAAGGTGTTCTCTAATGTCCTGTCCAATGCAAAGTTCAAAGTTATATAACCAGTTATATAACTATTATTGCGTTGGCACAACTGGATCCTCTTCATGGGAGATGATTGTTGCTTTTAGCTTCTGGCTTCATCTTGTCAGTAATTCTTGCTATCTGCATGGATCATAGTTGAATCCTTCATCTGGCATATCCAATTGGCTTTTGCATATGTTTCAGTTGTTGAAGACGTTCAAGGTAAGTGAACCATGGAAGCCTGACAATGTGACATATGATTGTGACGATTCAAAGCTACCTGAATCATCTGTTGAGTTGGAACGGGAACTTTTCAAACTATTTTGTGGAGCTAGCAAGCCAAGGTATTCATTTTTTTGCACTTGAAAGTGAACTTTATCATTTCAAGGAGTTTGTTGAAAATGTAGAGCGTTGGGATGAGAGTTTAGTCTCTCCTCTCCTGGACTAATAATGCAAGGCATGTATTTTTTCTTTTAAATTTATTTATAAACTTCCAAAAGTCTTGCGCAAAAGGTACTATGTTTAAACTTAAAATTTAACCTTCTTATCTAGCAATAAGGGTACAGTTCACCAAATTTGAGATATGAAATTCAATTTCAGTATTTAATTAACTAATAAAGCATTAAACTCCATAATTCTTAAAAAAACAATTTTACATACTTACATAAATTGTACTCGGGACATAATTTACATTTTTCTTTTGCAACTAAAATAACAACAATGTTTAAGAAATTCACACAATAGGAAATTTGGGGAATTTCAACTATTAGCATGTTTGTATTTTTTGCCCTAACATTTTTAGGAGGTAGAATTCCACACATTTTCCAATGAAAAATTGTAAGCAAAATATTTATCTAAAATATTTTTATAGAAAAGTGTCTTTATACAAGCCAGAAGTTTCTTCATTATATAGGCAAAATTAACTTTACATTGATTGCTTCACCTTCAACCAATAGGGCTGGGTTCGAGTCACCCTTTAGCCTTTTCAAAAAAACTTTACATTGATTGCATTGACTTTTGCAAGATATTGTCTCTCAAAGAGACCACACCAACATCGCATATTTAGCTACAAAGATTAATGTATATCTCTAGGGTAGGGCTGAAAATGCTCCGGGATGAGTGTAAGTTCAAGTGAAACATTTTACCACAATCATTAAGATTTGTTTTTATTTCTCCACAATCAATTATCAACCTCAACTTTGTACCAACTACAACATTCCCCTTTTTTCAATTGAATGTAATGCTCTGCTTTATCTAAATTGTGAATATTTATTTTAGTATTGATGTCTATTATTACTCGTGCATAATTTTTCTAGCATGCTTATAATTTACTTCTCATATCATAGAGGCCATCCATCTTGCTCTCCAGGCTGGCATCTTTGCTCAGTGATTCGGGATCGATAGCGATGGATGCGTTTCATTATGCTATGTTACTAGAGATATTCTAGTAATTCTAGTCCATGAGTGTCTTTTATTGGTTCTTCGGACTGCTGAGTTGCCTTTTGCTTTTGGCCATCCTGCTATAATGCTCTGTAGATTGTGACTAGCAACAACAACACCTACTTAGTGCAAATGTATTATTATATGTGCAAAATTTTGCTACTCACATATGTTGTGTTGCTTCTACACTTCTGAATAGCCTTTTTATCTTGTAAGCACCCATTATGCAAACATGATATCTCTGACAATTAGGGTGTTTTCATATTCACAATAGCTTAGCTGGTTCTCTGCTTTTGCAGCTACACCATGGCGACAGCATGTCATAGCTGGGTATCTTACATGGATCGACTGTTGATCCTACACAATGAGTCTGAAAAGGATATACTGAAGAAAAAGATGAACCGTTTAATTAACATCTACTATGATGCATTAGATGCACCTAAAAGTGGGAAAAAGGTCAGTTTACTAAAGCCTTTCTCCTGTGGTTTACCATTTGTTTATTTCAAGTTTTTATTTTTGAGTCGTTCGGTGCATGTTCTTTTTTTTTTTTCACAATATGGTCTATAGTCTAAATGTACTATTAAAAATTACTAATTTATCTTGTGGCCTATTTGTACCTCACAGCCGTGTGGCAAGTTGAGACACCCGTAACCCCGAAATGGGTGATTATATTCTCTAAATAGAGATTGGTGGTGATTTGCATCTAGAATCGATTTATAAATTCGTCTTGTTCAACAATTGTAATTGTAATGCTATATTTCATGTTCAATAATAAAA
>JAYMSP010001120.1:0-35895 GCA_036897095.1 Plantago elongata
TATAAAAAAGTAGTTTATCAATCCCGAATAACTTCATGTTTAAACTGCAATAGATACACAGTTTTAGGTAAAAAATTAAAATAAAGAATGAAATGTAAAAATATTTTTAAATTTCTAGTTTTAGTGATAAAATGTGTAATTTGAATACGAAAATAACATTTTAATTATTTATTATAAATAGGTAGTTGGCATACGATTTGATAATGTATTTAATTAAATCGATATATAACAAATTATGTAGGAGGAAGGAGAAATCAATTAAGTATGTTATATTTCAGAAAAGGTATACCTTTTATTTTTTTTATCAGTATATCAACAATATGTATGAATTTAAATTAAGTACGTTAGTTGGGATACGATAGCGATTATAAAAAAATATTTACAAATACACTAATTTTCACGTTTATATTTCTAATATATAAATTTTGAGCGAAAATATGTAAAAATATTTTGTCCACTCTAACCAATTTTGCTAGTTTCACCCGTGTCTGTAGATTTACTAAAGACTAAAAGATTATGGGAATGAGCTACATTTATAGAATTATAGCCCTATGAGGAAAAGACTTTTCAATAAGTGATGGTATGATTGAAAGAAATAAAATGAAGATTGGAAGATCTTTCGGATCCACATGTGCAGCTAGACTACTTGTGTAGTCTTGTATTCTCAAGTCTCAATTTATTTACTCGTTCCAAAAATTATTCCAATTCAACTTTCACATGAAATAACTTCTATATCAAATCAATCGAATTACAGCTCGTCAAAAAATTAAAACGAAAAGGTTTTTCTAATAAAAGTAGTAAAACAAAACAACAATGCAATTCCACTCCACTCATTAACATTACAATGGGAATAATGCATTTTGGGGACCAACATACAAGAGAACATCCAATAAGAAACAACACACAATTAGACAACACATTTCTATATATCCCAAAAGAATTCAAACTATTTTCTTTACACTAAAGAAATACAATTGGACTTTTTGAAAAGTCTTAAATGGCCATCCAATTACTATCTTTTCTCATGTACGATCATTGATCAAGTCAATTCTCCTCTAGCAAGCCAAAAAAGTCGTCTATAAGACTATAACCAACTTGTTAATTAAATCTCTAATCTTTCTAAAAAAATACACAAATCTTAGTCTTGCAAACATGCTTTACGGTTTACACGCTCAAATCCACCATTAAAATGATCAAAACATTCCATGCTTAGAACCAAAGTTTCATTCATTCATTGAAGTTGCAAAAAGACACAAACAAGAACATGTCCGAATCATTCAGATTCAATCCAGTGAAGTTCAACATCTTCCCCACTCTCACTTTTGTATTGATCATCCTTTTCATAATCTACTCCGATACAATTCTCTCGAATGTTCGTGTTATACCGTCTCCTAGCGTGGTGGTAAGAAGTGCCCCAGTCGTCATCAATGTCATACACGAAACTGTGGCTGCCAAGTCAATGTTCGGAGAGTCTGCGGATGTTGTCCTCTTCAACTCTCGAGGGAGTCAATTCGAAGAAAGATTACGACAGTTTGTTGGGAGGAAGAAGTGTGGAGTGCAGTTCTTCATGACATGGTTTTCGAAAACGAGCTTGTTTTCGAAACGTGAGCTTTTCGGGCTGGAGAGCTTGTTTGCCAACAATCCTGAGGCCTGTTTGGTCATTCTGTCGGATTCTATGGATTCCGGGTATGGTAGAAAGATCATGAAGCCGTTTACTGACCGAGGTTTTCGTGTGACCGCGTTATCGCCTGATTTGGAGGGTCTTGTTAAGGACACTCCTGCGGAGAGTTGGGTGAAGGACATCAAGGATAAGGTCAGGGACCCAGGGGAGATTCCCCTGGCTCAGAACTTGTCAAATTTGGTTCGGCTTGCGGTTTTGTACAAATACGGAGGGGTGTATTTGGATACGGATTTCATAATCTTGAAGGACTTTTCGAGTTTGAGGAACACTATTGGAGCGCAGAGCGTGGATGTGAACGGGAGTTGGACGAGGCTGAATAATGCGGTGCTCGTTTTCGACAAGGGGCATAAGCTTTTGTACAAATTCATTGAGGAATTTGCTTCTACATTTGATGGCAATAGATGGGGTCATAACGGACCATATCTGGTGTCTAGAGTGGCTAAAAGGGGAGAGTTTGCTAACTTTACCATACTGCCACCGATAGCATTTTACCCGGTGGATTGGACCCGGGTGGAGGGGTACTTCGTTCGCCCTGATGGCCGTGTAGGTAAGAGATGGGTTGATGCAAAGCTTCGACAGCTAAGCGGGCAGACTTACGGGGTGCATTTGTGGAATAGGCAGAGCAGGGAGTTGAAGATTGAAGAAGGGAGTATTATAAGCAGATTGGTAGCTCAGCATTGTGTGATATGCAGCAGGAAATTTTCAAGTTCATAGCATCAAATTTCAAGTACATGAGACAGACCTTAAAGATGGGCACAACATGTAAGTTAGTTCTTTTGGCCTATAATCTTTTGGATTTTTAACTTTTAAATAGTTTTGCTTTTCTTACAACTTTTCCCATGTAAAGTAAAGGCAGAGAAACTTCACATTTCCTACAAAAGTGCAGAAAAGTTCACATATGTTTATTCTTGTAATCCAATTCCGTTAAGTTATAATATTGTTCGACTGTATTAATCACATTGTACTGAACACCAATTATAAATTTAAAATTAAATAAATCTCTCTTACATTGTATACAATATGGCAACAATCTTACATCTTTCTACCCCTAATCATAACTCTCAATCTTTTTATCAACTTGAACCTGAGCCTGAACCTAAACACTCCACATTTCCAAAAACCAAAACTTGGCAATCTCTTATAAGACCTAGCCCTATACAATTTCCTCTTGCTGATTCTCCCGATTCTGCTACGCTGCGTGGCGACTTCTTCGACTTCATTAACATTTGACGAATATGCCTCTATTCGACTATTCATTAATGAATCGAAAGCATCCTTCATTTGCTTCATTTCAGCCCATGGATCATCATGTAAATCATCATCAGAGTCACTGCCCCACAAAGGAATAGGCTTAACTATGGGTGAGACACTATAATCTCTCAAATAATTGCCCAAGCTAGTATGCTCCATCTCAAATAATCGCCCTAAAGATGTGCTCCCGCCTTTCATCAAGTCCATGAGGCTAGTACTTTTCCGCGATGAACTGAATGAAGAAGTTGAAGCAGAGGCTGAGGAGAAGGAAGATGAACACGAAGGCGAACGATACATGGACTTCTGGTACTCGATAATTTGCCTAATCCTCATCTTTTCGGCTTCCTTGTCTATGCGAAGAGCACCCTCATCATCCTCTTCTGTGATCTCTGATGCCATTTTCGACTAGAAAAAAATGTAGCATAGCCTATGTGTTGTCAAGAATGTTTAGAGAATCTAAAATCACAAAAATGATGAAACAGCCGGCTATATTAAATTACTTTTATATCAAAGTTGACGAAAAAAGGATTGTGTGTATCAACTAAGTTAATTGCTTTTATTTGACCATATAAATATAAATGTTCAATAGTTAATAATACAATATACTTATTTTTATCGTGGCATGATCATCATCATTAGTACTATCTTAATATCTTTATAAGTTATAATTGGTTCTTGACTCTGTTTTCATCACTTGTCTTTGAAGCAAAGTATGAAAAAATTAAGAACATTAATTTACCCCATGGACTCTTTACATCAAATCTTGATCATTTTCTTTTTTCCGGAATTGTCCATAACTATGTTGTTTACAAGATCTTATTTCGCCTTTGGTGCGGCTTTTTTCGCCTTCTGTTAGTCCTATATAGATTGTCAAGAACTTGCGGCATTATAATTTATGTGTGAACTGTGAGCAAGGATTGGAAAACCGGATCGACCCAGTGGGCCTGTGATAGGAACCTGAAAACAAGAGGCAACGATGAAAACGAGAGATTAGGTTGTCCTATTAATTGTGATTTTGGAGTAATAAAGATTCTTTTTGTGGTTAAGAATTTGTTTAGTGTAGCAGGGACTATTGGCGGCTATTCTTCTATCGTTTTCTTTGCAGTTTTCTGTGGTTTTCAGTTTAATTATTTTCACTATTACTTGACAAGTGAAATTCAATGCTTTCAATTTGAGTATATGATTAGAATTACATTATTAGTGTAAAACATACCCAATCTCCCGGTGGAATGGTGTAATTATTGATCTTGAGTTGTTCTTCAGGTAATATGATAGTTTCCTTATATCAGTATAGTGTATGTCCTTTCCCGCACACTTTATCTCCACTCGTGGGCGACTCTGATGACTTCGTATAGTGCACATCCTATAATAACTATATCATTTAAAGGAATCACGCTTAACTTTAAAATTCTTACGAATTGAAGAAAGGTGCACCTCTTTTATATAAGTAACACTCTCGTTTTTTGTGCGTCACAATTAGAACACTTCTAAGTTCCCAAGTCTCAACTTCTGTTGGTAAGTTGGTGAAATTTAATTTTTGCAGCAGAATTACAGGTCAGTGATATTTTTCAATTAATAATTCAAAAAAAAACGACCATTATATCATTTTCACACTATAATACAACAATAAATGTATATCGTCATACTAAATATACAATTTTAAAATTGTATCAATTACACTTTATGATACATCGTTTTCATTTTATGAGTTTCATATATTTTTTCAAATATTTCATTTTTCGGGTTGCTTTTTAAAATTTGCTCTTCAATTGGGCCCTTGTGGCGAACTTTCCCAATTTTTGCAGTGTGTTGGAATGGATAATGGACAGGGTGATAACTGAATAGCCCATGGGCCATACTGCTATGATCCGTTGGAGCACATGCTCCTTATATGTACAGAAACCCAATGGTTTAGCATTACTCTAGGCTTTTGGGCTTTCTTGCATATGACATAAGAGGGAAAATTCGACCAGAAGATGAATTCACATGATCTACTTTCCCTTCAACAAAGGACTTTGATTGATTATGTCATCCATTTCTTCAGGTGACATACTTTCCCATTTTACCCTTCTATGATATTATTCCAACACACTTGTTAAGATGGGTCATGAATTCATGATTTCTCCGACGGTGTTAACATGTGGGAAGCAACACACTTGGTCCATTTTGATTTTAGACAATGATGTGACGGAGTTTTGAGTCCATTGATAATTTTACTCACATTTCTTTCTATATATATCGAGTCTCAGAATTTAAGTTAAATTTTATTAATATAAAATTTTAATCGAAGTTGGAAAAATTCAAATGTAGTTTAGAGTCAAACAAGCAGCATACTTCTTATGTTCGAAGAACTTTATTCATAAAAAATAAAATAGTTTTAGTTGAAAAAATAAGTTTGGAAAACATGAAAAAAATAGTAGAACTTGTACCATTTGGTTAACCATCCATTCTGATCTCATGACAGTCAATTTCACTCCAAAGTTTGAACTTGAACATGAAAATGATAGGAATCTCAATAAAATAAAAGATTATCTTCCTTAGAAATTTGAATTATGGGAATAAAAATAAAGAAAAAGATTAGGAAGTACAATTAATGATGAGTAGCATGATCCAACTTGGCTTAGCTTGCCACAATGTCAATCAATCTACTACTACATGATAATAGTGAGAATCCGAAGACCTCGCTGCAAGCAATATTAAAGATATTTGGATCTGCAATCACAAATATCAGTAACATGCAGCTCTTCTTTCCAACATATTTTGCCACATGCACTTCATATCATACATATACATATGTCTACTTGTATTGCAACTACTAACAACTTTGATGTAAGTGTCACATATCTCTCTTAATTTGACAAACCGAGCTCATATAAATAAATGTCAACAGTCCTTAGAGTTTTTCAACTATATATACATGTGGATGAGACCCTCTCAATTAACAGAGGGCCAAATTCATATTCTATAGGGACATAAATAATTTAACCTAAATATCCCTTTTATAGGTAGATTAAGAATTGATACTCGTAATCTTGTCAAACCGGCCTCACTTGATTGATAAATTATATTTCGAAAAGGTTAGTTGAAACAGTTTTTTCAGTACTAAACCTCCAGACGAACTTATTATACTTAATTAAGCCAATTTATTTCGATCAACTAAGATTAAATCACGGGGTGAGATGGTTTACCGTACTAGTGAGCAACCGATTTCAAGTTATCTCACCAGTGGGTAACCTAAGTTATCATCTAGTGTCATATGTAGTCCTTAAACTAAGGTTGTAGGCCTATGAAATCTTTGTCACCAAGCTAGATAGGTAGCTTCACCAATTGAAAGTTCACCAAATTAGTACAATGAATGTGTACAATGTAAAGTAGTCAAGTGGTGATTAATTAACACAAGCCTCGATTAATGTTTCATGTGATTAGTCAACTTTCAATGTACTGAAACTGACCTTGTGTGTGAAATTAAGAAAGGAAGATACTTTGATTCGTTGAGAAACTTAAGGCACAAAGTCTACTTCCATTCCACGAGATGGTTCGTTCCTTCAACATTTATCCGTTGTGCACGACACGATCTACCCGGCCATTTTTTTAACGACCCAAACGTCCATGCTCTTTCCATGGATTTTTAGTTGCTTATATCGACTAAGCATAACACACCCTCTCACATAATATGCGTATTAGAGATTGTCTTACTTATTACTTAACAATTACTTAATAGACCTATTACAACATAGTTTTGACACAATAGTTGTACCTCTCGTTTCTCAAAAGCACGCACGTGCAAATTACACCATGGAACCAGTGGTTAGGGCACGAGAGGATACAAAGTAGAGTGTTTTACACTAGTATCATTCCTGTATTAAGATTTGACAGAAGATCATTTAATCACGTATTGTCTCTAAACAAGTATTGGTAGTGATTTAATTTGTTTATTGTGGAATCGCAAGTAGTGACAAAGTTTTAACTACAATATTATGTTTTTACTACTTAATAAATAAATAAACTAATGTTCTAATGTGATGTAACTTCCCATAGCTCGTGGAAACAATGGCAATAACTAGACAAGAACTAGAAGAAGCATGTTCTGTTACACTCTCACGCACGTGACTTGCTATGAATGCGTAGTGGAAGAGGGTATGGCCGCACGTGACCAGATAGGGAAAGATAGATATGTCAAACCATGTGAGTGGGTTGGGCCCTCGGCCCACTTACTTTTCAAGAGAATATAGTATATTTGGTCAAAGATTGAAAGCCCAACACAAGATCAAATCATTAAGATTCTACTTGAGCTAAAATTGGAACTTTGCAAAAAAAATATTATTTTATAATTACTAAAACTAATCAATAGTTTAAACTGTATAGGCCAAAAGTTTCAGATAGCTTAAAGGGGCGGACTACACACAATTTGCAAAGCCTACGAAAGAGGCAATCAAATTGGAAAAACATACTTCTAACAACTTATATTGACCTTCATCAATTAACCAACAACCTATGCTTCTTCAAAGCAAAGGTATCATCATAATCATCACAATTCAACACACACTAATCGAACCTAATAGTAATAATCAAAACAAAACACAGAGAAAAATCACACATTAGGGTAAACCATCTTGCTAGCACCCCATGTATATTACAAGAGATTGGGGAGGAGGTACACTTCGATTAGTATTTTCGGATTTTCTTTCATTGATTCTTCAACCGTTGGATCAATGGTGGGACGGTGATAATGCTGTTGGATGAGCTGCTGCTCCTGGAGGCTTGCACTGATAACACTTTGCGAAGAGACCAAATGTATCGACTTGTCTCACGAAATTTGTCATACTCGCCCATCCACCGAACCCAAACCCGACTACAAACACCCACACGACAATGAAAGTGTTGATGGCGTACATGGCTGTCCAGCTTGGCAAGAAGAACGGAGGCTTCTCAGCAGCATTCTGCATTAATCAAAATGTAATCAGGACGCTAACTTTTAGCATATGAAAGAATTTTAGTTCATATACTCATGTATCCTATGTATTAAAGATAGGCATATTATTTGACAATGATATATCATGCGGTAGTGGCTCGACTCAGTATACGGATTAAGACATCATTAATTGTGTCTTTTGAGTACATTTGAACAAGATAGAGAATAGTAAAGGGTCTAAATCATAAAGTTAGGAATCCAGCTCATTTAGACATAGTAGCATCAATTTTGTGTCACAGAAGTAAATTGAAATGGACAAGCCAACAATATTGTGGTCTCATAAAAAATCATAGCATTCAATGTATATATACATTTCTAATATTTTTATTTTTAGATAATATTGCAGATTGGACTGGTAATAATTTGATTTTTGCACTAGATTTTCAAGACAAACTCTGATCAATTATTGTACTTTTTAACACTGCCCATACCTTAGTAAATACTCTTCCAGACCACTTGTGAACACAATTATACTATTGCAGTATCATAATGATCTTTTTACTCAACCTAACTTACCATAAGAGGAAACTTCAATCATAATTGAACACTTTAAGCATGTTACACTAGCTTCTGATGTGGATAAAGCTTCACTTCTCAATAAGAAAACTTGACATGATTTTACGCGTACTAACATGTTTATCATACAACTTAGTGGTGACGAATTACGAGTGAAGTTACCTGACGGGCAGAAGCTTTCCGATAAGTGAGCATATGGGCCATGGACGGGATGATGTAGACAGTGAAGCTGACTAGAAGCGCTCCAACTGCGGAGTTAATGGGCCCGAAGAAGGGGAAGATAATGGCTAAGAACCAAATTGGTATCACAACTGGTAGCCTTGCAAGTGCTCTCAGACAGATGCTCTTTGTGTCATGCATTCCAATCACTTTCTCCCAAACAAAGTATAGTGGTGTGCAAGCAAACCCAAATGTGATGAACTGTTTCGACAATTCACAAGTTTTAGTCCATTGTGGATAATCATGTCATATATGACTAGAACCGTGCTGGAAATTCTTCACAAAAAAATTTCACAAAACTCTTACCATATTAAATCTTTAAGTGGCATGTTACTGTTACTAATTTGAATTTTTGTTAACCGAAATAAGCATGTTAATTGATGTATAGATATTGACTAATTTTGTCGAAAACAAGGTACTTTAGGACTATTACAAAATTCTTTAGAAGCAAACCTGGTGGATGAGCATAAGGATAACGGCAGCATCACGCCAGCCAGTCTTGGGTAGGAGCGAGAAGGCATTTGAGTGGTTAAGCAATTGATCGCCGAAAGCCCAGTACATGGCAGTAGCAGACGGTAGAGTTAGAGTGAAAACATACAAAGTGGCAATCAAGTAAATGTACTTGAATTTTTGTGGCTTCCACATAGCATGCATGATTTCCCTGTTAAAAAAAATAATCACCATCAGTAACAATTTGTAGAGTTGAATTATTTTTTAGTACCAAAAGGACAAAAGAATCTAAATTTGGAGTACTAAAAAATCCTTCAACAACTGGGAACAATGTGCAATTATTGTAACAAGTACATTTTATATCATGGCCACTGGACAAATAAATGCCACCAAATGTAAAATGTCAAAACCACCCTTTTGAACAAGTAGTGTAACAGTGGAAGACAGAAACCTGAAACTATTGAAGAACTGGAAAAAAGTGCTAACAAATTAACATGGGCCTCAGTTGGAATATCTTATTTGATCAAGCTTGTAAAATGACAGAAGATAATCTTGGAATTATCCAATCTTATTTGTTGGTATTAAATCAAGAACAACATTTATTATATATAGATCAATGATGTTATCTTTCAAAATACAAACGTAATTAATCTTAAAAAAAGAAATCTTCGTCTCGATTTAACAACACCGTTCTTTTTTTTATTTTGCAAGCCATGTTACATTAGCAAACAAACAAGTTTGAAAACTATGATTATAAGTTTTGTAATGTCTGCTTTACACAGACCCTCTTGGTGGCCGGCAAAAGCTGCTAATGGAAGCCCAAACAAGTTTGGAAGATGAACAAAGAATGAGAACAGGATTTAATTAATCACATTACAGAAAGTCATAAAAGTAAACAAATTAGTCAAGAAATTGATTTTGTAATCCAGACTTACACAGTGACAGCATGTCCACCAAATGTGTACAAGATGTTGGTAGCACCGGTGAAGTAAAGAACCAATTTTTTTGGACCAGTGTGGCGTACATCTTCTGCCTATACATTTTATTATCCGAATTAACTCGTTATTGTTATTTCTCCGAATGAAGTGTTTAAACCGAAGTACGAAACAATTTAAGCTCTTAGAATTGTTACCTGGCCATTAGCAATAGCTGCAATAGTCAAGTACCAAGCAGTATAAGTGGTCATGAAGAGTCCTAAAAAGGACCAAATTCGGTAGTTGTGGAAAGAAGGAATGAATACTGTAGTTGCACAGCAAGCTCCAAATATGTATGTCCATGTCCTCTTATCCAGATGATCATTTATGTAGTATATGTTACTGCAGAAAAATTTGACAAAAAATCAATCTTTATTACATGATAATAATTCAAGACTAGTAGTAGTACACTAGTAATCCTTCGGTTTCACTAAAATCTTTCCAGTTTTCCGTTTTGTACGTTCCAATAGCAAGAGGAAGAAGAAGTACCTGGCACAGGCAATGAGTTGGATAACAGATCCAAAGAGGAGAAAAGTGCAGTTGAAAGCCAAACCAGCTGCTTTCCAGTAGGGACCAAGTAATCCATCCAATACTTCGAACCACTGTTTTCCCACAAACAAACTTATTAATTAATCATTAACCATCACCTAATTCTCTTTAAACACTTCCTTTTTTTACCCTTAAAACAAATACCAGCATACTGGATCATTAAGTTAAATACTTAAAACAGCAGTTTTCAATCTTTACAGCATACTGAAAGTGTGATTTCAGACTGATTAGGACAGCTAATTAAAACCAACTAATTACTGATAAAAAAAACAAACATGGTGTATACAACAGTCATAAAGATTCAAACTTTGAGTTAAAAAGACTTACAAGAAATCCAAGATTTTAGCAAAATGATGAAATTTTGTATTCTGCGTGTTTGAGCAAAATTACCTGAATGACATGGTTCTTGAAGCTAGCACCTTCTTTCTCCTTCCTGCTACGGTACTCAATATACAGAACACTGATAAGATAAGCAGTCCAGCTTCCAACAATTCCATAAAACACCTGGAAAACTATTCCAGACAGAAACCCAAGCTGTGAGAACGAGTATGGCAGTGTCAGCAGCACTTGTGCAACCTGGAAAAAACCAAACAATCCATCAAATTAGTACTAGAATTCTTGTGAATGTACAAAATCAGAAAAGGGTACAATCTTGATTCTTGTGAGTGCATAAAAAAGGAAAAAGGTACAATCTTGGTGCCCCCTTGTGAAAGCATAAAAAACAGAGAAAAGGTACAAACTTGATTGGAAGCACAGCTGAACCAGGCATCCCAAGCTGAGCCACCATGCCAGAGCATATCTTTGAGTGAGTGAGAAGTGTTGTCACCCAGTTCTTCCCCACCCTTTTCATTGCCTTCAGTTTCATTGAAGGTGGAGGAGACAATTGATTCCTCTGCTTGCTTGTTACCCAACATTTTTCCAATTCTTGGCAGATCTGTTTTCAACATAAAAAGACACTCAATGAGACAAAATTCAACCAACTGTTAGGAAGTTAGTATCATCAATCCATTCATTTTCACTCAATCAGTCTCTAGATCCAAACCAACATCAAGAATAAGGCAAAAAGTAGTCTAAAAATCAAAACTTGCCTCTGTTCTGATGAGTAGTCTCAAAAACCCAGATCTCTAAATGAAAACCAGAATTGTAAAGCAAAGTAGAGTAAATGCAAGATGGGAAATAAATAGATGGGTGGGTGGTTATAAATGCGGTAAAAGAAGCGGCGGAAAACGGCGAGGAAAGGCCTCAAAAGGAGCAAAAAATCAGGAAGAAAAACAGAGCCTTTATAATGGTAGTACTGAAAAATTGCTGTATGTATGGTATTGAATTGTGTTGCTGTGTAGCTTTACAGAGTGATTTGTTTTGCAGAGAGAAAGGGAAAGATGGTAGATGTAAAGGAAGCTAGGTTGGAAGCTAGCTAAACTAATAAGCTAGTAGTACAAGTATTGATACAGAATTACAGATACAGAGAGGTCAAGTAGTGAGTTGGAGAAAAAAGAGGAGAGGACTTTCAGTAGCTGCTATTAAAGTGGAACATGGATATATATATATAAACGTTAAATTATCTGATGCTTTGCTACCCAGTTGCCTTCTTTGCTACACTGTGTCAGTGCCTTCATTTAATACCCCAGCCATTTTTCACTCGTCCCCGTCAAATCTTCTCTTTTTACGGTTTCATTTTTCCTACTACAGCATGCTCCGCATCGTATCGTATCGTATCGTATTGTATTGTTGGGCGACCTTTTTTCGTTTGTGTTTCCATATGTTATACGTTTGATCAATATTTTCGACCTGTGTATTAGATTTAGATGGTGAATTATACTCGTGTCATGTATCATATCATAAAACACACTTCAACACTAACACTCAATATATTGTAGAGAATGTCATGTATCACATCATAAAACACACTTCAACACTAACACTCACTACTCACTATAATATATTGTAGAGAATAAATAAATATCATTGTATTTACCTATGTTCATCGGTCTTGGTTATATATTCTCATTTTATATTTGTATATTAATTATTTCAATTACGAGTCAAATATTTTGACATTTACTTTTTAATAGCTTTTATATTTTATGTAAACAAATTATTATTTTCTCATTGAATTTCAACTTTATTAGTATATACCAAATAATTTACATTTAAAGAGTATGCACCCTTTCACCTTTTTCTTTTTATTTGTTGACCAACAAAATTAATGGATATATTTTGGACTCGAAACACACCCATTTCTCTATTTTGATGGATATATTTCAATTGTCTAAACTTTTCTGATTATGTATCATTTTTTA
This sequence comes from Plantago elongata, assembly GCA_036897095.1. NCBI lineage: Eukaryota > Viridiplantae > Streptophyta > Magnoliopsida > Lamiales > Plantaginaceae > Plantago > Plantago elongata. The sequence goes on from JAYMSP010001120.1 coordinate 12,913, forward strand.
ACGTAGAAATGCCGATTTTAAACATTATCCATACTTTCCTTCCCTTATATATATGATGTCAATCTACTTTCAATATTCGTAATTTGAGAATTAATTTATTTTGGTTTATGAATTAGAAAACTAAAATGTTGAAAAGCAATAATTGAAGTGAGAGTGAATTTGCAATGAAATTTAGGGGCTGATTGGCATGACATTTGAATGGAAATTTTGGTAAAATTGTATTTGGAATGGAATTAAAATGGGTATTTGAAGTGTATTTTAGGTCAAATCACTATTCATCGAGTCAAATGGAATCATTTAAATGTTTGGCCAATCAGCCCCCCAATGATCTTAATTGAAAATACTATTTAAATTAGAATCGAAATGGATACAACTTAATTACAATTGAGTTTTTATTCACACAATTTAAACTGAAATTTAGTAGTTTCAATTTTATTTTTAGTCCAAACAATTTAATATGATTGAGACGAGTGGCGTATGAACGTGATATAAACCCATACATGTTAGGGACTTGTGACAGTGAAACTTTTTGGTTTGCTAATTTTGATTTCTCGAACTTTGTTTCACATGAAGAAAATCGAGAGATTTGTTTTTGAGTTCTCTAATAAGTTTTTCCCATCCAAAAAGGACTCGCCTTTTTATGAACAAACGTATGAGTTTCCGGGTGCAATTTTTTCTTGGAGTCGTGCACAATGTGTCCATATCTTTTATATATACTCCTGAAAAATTGTTTCTTTCTCTATATTCTTCCAACTCGGCTTTATTCTTTTCTTTTCTTTCTTTTGTATGAAAATTGCAACTAATATTTAATGTGTGCTGTTAGCCTGTTAGGATTAAACATTTCGTAAACCGAATAATGATATGAAACAATATAATCCGTCAAGAATTAAGATAGTTCGTAACCTGTATGGGCACATGTTGATCGATGCTTGTTAAAATTCTTCACCTGCAAGATTGCTTGTTGACAGTTTGACACCATTCTCAAATCTCAATGTACTACTTAAAATCTTTCATAAACTAAATTTAGTTACAGCAATTGTAGACCATTGAATTGGCTCTAGTTCACACTTCACATGATCATAGACTATAGGTAACACTGGGACGGGATCATGGGAAAGTGTGATTGTTTCGGTTGGTGATAAATCGAGATCAGTCGTTCTTACTGACTTTATTAGTAGTATTTTGTAATAGTCGCTATTGTACTTAATATGGTATAAGAAGTGTTATATAATTAAATCCAACTTTCCATTAACTTGCACATTTTTTAGATTAATATGGTATTAACAAATTCAATCCATCATGAACATGAATAGACCTTGCCGATTTTATTCTTTGAAATATCAATCTAGTTCATATTTGTTCAAACACACAAAAACTACACACATCACACCCTTCACAAGGCACATGCATCTTTGTCCTTTGTTCATATTCTCCGAACATACACATGGATTTATAATCAATACTGCCACATGGTACCTTCCATTCCAATATCTTCGTTTCTAGATTTGTTTTGTGAGTAGTGTAACGGTAAGGTGATTTGAACCCACTCCATCTAAATTTTAATTATTTATTTTGTGAACGTAAAAGGTTATTTTAATAATTGTTCGATTGAATTAGTTGGAATTAGTTGCACGTAACGATTGCGGGTGTATAATAGTGCCCGATGAAATTAAAGATGGACAAAATCGTGCTAAAAGAAACAAGATATGTAGAAGCAAAAAAGTGGAGATAACAAAGAAAGTGGAAGGAAATCAAATTTTGATAAATACTAGAGAGACAAGAGTGAAAGAATGTAATAATCACTTGTAGGCCTTCCAACCAAACGAAACCAATATTTATCATTTCGCTTGTTTAAGGATTCCCATGCCTTCAATTTTATTTCCTCCCACTCCACCAAGTTCTAGCAATTCAGCTCGGGTTGTTCGGGAATCAATTTATTAGGAAGAGATTGAAATGTACAAAATATAAGTGTGAAATCTAATCATTGGGAGGTGTTAATTTGGTTGCTCATAGATACCTAATGTTTGATCGGCTCGGCTCGAGCCATATAACCGGCTTGAAAATGGGGCGAAAAGCCGATTCGAAATGAAACGTTCACGCTTGAGAAAAGCAAAAGGAAGGGAAACACACGCGCAATCAAGCGTCAACCCCACTATGGTTCTGGCTCGTAACCTTTTGAGGGCTAGCTTTAAATGGCTCGTTATCATCTTGTAACGGCGTTAGGTCCCACCTGTTGTTCAATTTAATTCCCCTCCTCTACTTTGTTAATGTGTAATTAAAGCTAAAGATGAATGCTAATGGTCATTAAAAGAAACAAGATATCATAGAGGGGTTATCTTAATTATTTTTCTACTTTTGTAGAGAGCATAGGTGAACATCAATCTGATATTCTTGCTTGAGAGAGACTAATGTAGCATTTGGAGTAGTAATTTCTTTTGTTGAGTTTTGCATTTATTTGAGGTGTTAATAAATTATCAATTGCCTATGTAAGAAATAATTCTTTGAGACCCGAAAGCCTAAAACTTAAAAATACACAATCAATTTCAAATCTACATTTTAAGAGAAATCTAGCGAAAGTTTGGAATAGAATTGTAATTGAATTCGTTGGAATAATAGAAAATTATTGAATAGTGAATAAATTGATGTTGAGTTGTTAAAATTAATGTTTGGCATATAATTATTAATTGTATAGGGTGTTATAGGTTAAAAATTGAGTAAGAATTGAATTGAAATTGAATTATGATTGAATTCAAGTTTGAGAAATTTTAAATAGATAATTGTAATAGATTAAGTAAACAAGAACAGATCGAGAATCGCGATTCAAATCCAAACAACTACACTCTCTCCACCCTAAAACATGAAACTCGGTGTTGTCATACACCATATCATTATTTGAACTTGATAAATTATATTCGTACTTGTTATAGCCAATAATAATAACGTATGTGCAATCTTTTTGTATTACTTTTAAGTGTGTATGATAAACATATGTTGTCAATTTTAATAAATTTTATGTACGTTCACAAATCTTTACTCGAGACAAAAGAATAGTAGTATATAGAGTTGGTCTTACTAGTTAGAAATATCACACGTCACTTATTAGAGTGTATGTAAACGAAGTATAAGTTGGACAAATTCCTTATCCTCTTAACAAGGTCTTTTAAAGGACGATGACCTAACTTAATATGGTATCAGAACTAGCGGGCCCAAGTCGATTATGGTGTTCCAATCAATAATAACTCTGACTCGTCAAAAATTAACTACGGTTTCACGAGTGGAGTCAACTAACCACGACCTATTCATGAAAGGGCGTGTTAGACAGATCCTATATAATTTATTAGTGGATCTTATAAACATATAAATCGGACCACCCTCATATTTAACAAAGCATTTTAAGTGAGCGATGCCCAACTTTAGATTACTACCTTATAACAGGTAATTATATTTCACTCCTATCTTTAATAGCCCATGCTAGGAATCTATCATTAACCATGCAACATATAACATGATGAGTTGGTAAGCATACTTGGTCATTTCTAATATTCAAAGCATGACGTCATTAATATTGTGGGGGTATGTATAATTATAACAGTATAGAATAGATACATGAAATGATGGCACCACCGCCCGGCAACTTCGGTGGCGATAGTGGTGGCTGCCGCTTCAAGTGGTGGTGGTGGAACATCGTGTGGCCTCAATGGCTTGCAACTTTCTATTTTTTTCAGGACCTCACTAATTAATACTGCAATTAACTCAACCAATGTTTTAATATATGGGTTATAATTTTATCAAAAGATATACTATTTATATATAGCCATTCAAACGGGATGTGTCGGCCGGCTTGGACCGGACGATAAGAGTAAGACTACGACCCCGGTAATCCGTTAATCCTTTTGTCTTTAAGGTTATCTTTTAATTAATTAATTAATTGTTAAGCTCGTTTAAGGAGGATAATTGGATTTATTTATAGCTTTTGTTTTGCTTAGATTTCATAAGTAGGTATTGATAGCGAGTTAAGTGGATTTTTAGCCGGAGTGTTGACTGAAAAAGTTGGGTGCAAATGTTTGATTATCACACCCACCATATATATAAAATAAAATATGTTTATCTCGAAAAATATATAAATATGCAATTTAATCACTTTGTAAAATTTTAAGAAACTTTATTAACGAAGTAAATGAGGTAAATAGTGAGTTCAAATATATATAAAAGTAGTTTGATGAATGTCAATAATATGAGTATGTGGTTTATGTCATTTTTATGTGTATAGGATATTGATATCTTAAATATTTATGATTATAACTAATATTTATTGTTTCATTTTAGTACATTGGAATGTTGTTGTTGTTAGAGAGTCACTTAGATTAATTTTGATTATTTTTAGTGGGGAAATTAGGGAGTAGGGATTAGTGGGGAAAGCAATGATTAAGAAAATTGATTTTTATGGCACGAGGCGTACCAAAATTCGGAGTTGTGTTCCGTAGTTGCTTCTCACTTGGGACCCTATTCAACTTAAGTATGATTAACCTTAGATTAATTTATACTAACTTTTCTTTTTTTACGGCTGGCACCAATTAACTACAAGGAGCTACAATTCTATGATTTGCTTTTCTCGCTAAAGATTAGACCAACAATTGGCCTGGGTACATTTACCATCACGCCTAGACATTTATATTTTATATAATCATCCGTCAAAGTTACGAGTTTAAAAGAGTCAGTGTTAAACGATTATTGAGTCAAATCATAAGCATTTTTGAATAATTCTATATATGTATTGATATTGACATGGAGCATCCATCAAACTTACTTATGATAACTTAGGGTGCGATTGACCTCAATGTCATGCCTCACAATAATAGTGCGACTCACCTATGAATAGTTCATACTTCTTAGTCTATAGTTTTCCTATCAAACTTGACTTAATTTCCTAGTGTCTAGCTAATTTTTCAATTGCTAGTGTCTGTCTATAAGAGTATACCTATCTAAAGTACATGCTCTAGTTTCAAGTGTTTTGGTAACTTTTATAGATATCTCACGCAAGTTTATTCACCTTTAAAAGTCGAATTGGGAACATTCAACATAAATAAATAAATAAATAGTACTACTTCACTATAAATTGGGATAGTTAAGAAGGAAAAGGACTGTCACGTTGAATGGTTAATGTTAGTTGTAATCAGTGATAGGTCAAGATAGAATATGCCAAGTTACCAACTTCATATGACTATACATTTCATGATTAGATATGTGTCGATGTGATTATCCATCTCCAATAATTCCAAACTCCACTAATTATCATTATTAACATTATTAGTCTTCTTCTTCTATCCAGCATCCAAGGTAGACTGTATTACTAAACGCCTAGATCAAACTTTCAACTTAATTAACCCTATTCTAACCTTAATTAATAATTTCTCGTTTTCAAAAGTTTCTTACTTACTCTTGTTTTTTGTGATTCCTTGTTCCTACCCCCTACTAGGTAATTTTCCAAGTTTGGCCTTTAAATATTTTCCTTGCGAAGGTTCAAATATAATATTGTGCATAATTTATATACCTTCATCCCGATTTTAATTACCTACAAATTCAAAAATAAATTTTATTGAAAAATATGTAAAATAGAAGAGATGATATATTTTTCATTAAAATAATGTATAAGTAAAATTGAAACATTCAAAGATAAAATGAAAAATATTAAATTTGAGGCGGAGAATATATATTACATATTTTTTATTACATTTGTATATTCTGTGACAATAATAAGGATGATGGACAGTTTATCTTCAACCTTCCATTTGTTCTTTTCCTTTTCCATTACTCCTTTTTGTACATCTATTTTTGTGTAACAAATACTACTTCCCCGCAACAAAGATTCATTACTTTACAAAAGTTATATATAACAAGCATATAAAATTTATAATACAATTTTTCAAAACAACTAAACTACAGTCCGAATATTATTCTTAGGCTGAAGATCTGCCAGTTTATTATAGTACATCTCAATAACTCTATCGACTATTTCTCAAACGACTAATATTATGAAAATCAGATTAAACTAAATAATTATAAATTTGTCTCACTTTAAAAAACTTCTTACACTTTGGTAATACATGAAAAACTTCCTACAAATTAGTGATAAACTTCCTATAAATTAATAATATTTAGTATATTTAAAATAAAATACACTATAATTAATAAAATCTATCTCATATTTATAGGAAACTAAGTAAACACGTTCACATGCCAGTTGAAACAAATTAAATAAGCGTCTGCTAATTGATACAAGTAGTATTGTCAAAGTAATTAACCTTTTAGGCTCCTACATCTTTCATTGTAAATTTTTTTTATTAATTAGTTGATACTTTTTTCATTTTGCATAATTATATTATATGATGTTTATAATTTAATGTTAAATTATGTATACCGTACTAATATGATGCTTGCAGTACTAATATAATATTTGTTTCTCATTTGATGCTTTGAATTATACAATATTTGTAATGTAATGTTGAGTGAGTCTTGCAGTATGATTGTTTCCTATTGATAATGCTTGTAATATAATGTTAAATGATGCTTATAATTATATTTAGAAGAAAGATGCTTGAAATGATAATAAACGTTAAATTATTATTGAAAAAATTGAAAAGTGGCTTAAAGATGCTTGCAAAATTGGAAGAGAGATGCTTGTAAAATTGGAACAATGAGGCTTGTAAAATTGAAAAAAAAAAGATACTTGGAGATCGATCAAAATAAACTAAAAAATAATAATAATGCTTGATTATTTTAATGATGATTGCATAATCTTATTTTATTCACTATTCTAACGTAATCAAATCTAAACAGAATCTAATTAGTTAATTGTAGATTTAGTTTGATTATTAGATATATTATATTTAGTATTTAATTTGAGGATATATTTGAAATTAAATGTATATAGACACTAATTTGTAAGATGTTATTTATATACCATTAAAGTGTAAAATAAATTTGAGGATAATATTAATTTATAGCCGTCACTATTTTTAACGATTACAATTGATTGCCGAACAAAATTTATTTCTATAACTACATATTGCATGATCTAAAGTCACTATGTTATATATACAACTCCAACTATCACTATACGGTTTTGATTTCCCGTTGACCAATAAAATCCGTTACAGTAACACAATTAATCATTATCATTTTGCCAATTGTCAATGATTAATCTTCATGTATACGTACAAAGTGCTCTTTTATGGTAATCCTTGTACGCAACTACGCATCATCAACGTGCCAAAAATCGAAATCAAATTAGGAATCATCTTCTTCTATAACCAATATCATTCCATTAAAAAAAGTATTATAATAACAAACAAACAAATAAATTTCATCGCCTAACTAGCTAGCTTTATGTAACACTCGTCTCGGATCAGGGTTGATTAACTCTTTTAACACAACTAATCTTGAACTCGATTGACAACGGAGCGCAACTCAGTTAGTAATACATTTCAGCTCCAACTAATAAGACATGAATTAGATTCACCTTTTAACCGTTTCTAAAAAAAAATCTTAGAACTCAGGATTACTGGGGAGTCCCTGTTTTGTAGTCATGAATAAGAAACAAAAAGAAGCCATAAATTGATCCCAGCTAGGTTTGCCATATAAGTCCATTTTCATGTTGAATCCACTTACAAATCCCACTCTGTGCACAAGTTCATCATGATGGCATCAGCATGATCAAACCCAAGGAAAAGAACAAAATGATTCTTTTATGCCTTAAGTATTTTAATAAAATTAAAACCTCGATTACTATAAATCAAATTAAACATGAGTCTTTTGCTAAAGATTCATACTAGAAAGTCTAGAATGAACGTTGGTAATGTCTAAAGTTAGTAAGTGGAATGCAAAGTGTTGTCAAATATACCAGATTTTATATCTTGATTAGACAGATTATCAAAATTATGTTAAATCGCACCAATTAACTACTGCACTAGCTCATGAGCCACTTTGCAAGTCCGATTTATGTTACATTCACTCGTAATTCATAGTTTATAAGCTAGCGGATATCAAAGTACATGCTACTCACCTTTAATATTATTTAGCACATCTGTAAATTGAGATTTTTTTAAAACTGTAAAGTCCCTTGTGATTTCCTTTCTTTCCCAATTCATTATGAATAAGCTTAGTCATATATGATCAAGGCGTGTGTATAGACGGAAAAATATAAATTATTTAGCACATCTCAGAAAAATCAATCAAATTATAAGCTACTGAATTAGAAATTTAAGGTCTGATTGGTATAAAATTTTAAATTGAATTTTGTTAATTTAAAGTTAATTTAAATTGTCTGGTCATTTGAATTAGTAAAATCTAATTCAAATTTTATACTAAACGGTCACTTTTACATATAATTAATACAGTAGTAAATTAAATTATTAAACTAAACCAATATCCACCAATACTTTTATCTATGTAACTGTAGAGATAAACTAGAATAAAGAGTGACAATGTGCTATAAGCTTCTCCTCTATAAAAATTCCAACTTTTCTCCTCTTGCTTTTCATTTTGGCCTCTCTTTAGAATCTTACTCATTGATCTAGTCTTTTAAAATGTTCCATTTCCTTTAGAAATCAATTCCTTTTTCGTCTTTTTAATGAAAGTAACATTTTGGTTCTGCAATTTATAATTTGATGTACTTACATCCATTTCAATATTAGTGACATTATTAAAACACAAGTTAGTAACTTGTGACCTACAAATTGAGGTAACCTTGGAAACCTAAGTTAGGCATAAATTCATGAATTAATTTCTGACACATCATGGTGTAGGTGAACTATCTTTAAAACATCAATATGCCTTTGGGAATTAATTTCACTAAATAGCATTCAAATGTTTAATATATATATAAATAAATATTGATTACAAATTACAATGCTATCTTTAAGAACAAGTACATGTGGAATATCTCAAGGGAGAGTGTCTAATATCTTATCTAGAGTGTTCAAAATGTTTTTAAATGGTGTGAAATATTTAAGGGCCGATTAACGTGCGACTTAAATGCCCAATTTAAATGTATGAATAGTGATCGGAATTGTATTGGAATTGTTAAAATTATGTTTGATATAAAATTGTAATTGGATAGGGTATTATAGTTTTGTTATATAAATAAAGACAAATATTGTTACTGTAGAGCCATTTCAATCTTCGGCATTTAAATGTCATAAGAAATATAAAATCTCCAAGTAGCATCCAAATGCGCTCCAATCAGCCCCTTAACAATTTATAATTCTTTTCATTAAATTATAGAAAAGAATGTTGAAATAATAAAAAATTTCATATTCGGAAATATATGAATTTTTTTGAAAAGATTTCAGCCTCCCATAAAGCTGACAACAAAGCGCATCTCAATTGGTTTGACGCTTCATCTCTAAATAATAAGTCGGGGTTCAAATCACATTTAGCCGGTTGAAGAAAAAACATCTCTTAAAGCTTAATTATTAAAAATAAAATTGATAACGAAGTACAATTTAATTGATATTACATTTCACTTTTAACTAATAAAGATTAAAAGTTTTGATTAAGATTGAAGAAAAATGGAGAGAGCGTTGAAGTGCTTGATTTTAGTTAAAGAGTTGCTTCAGATTATAAGTTGGATTAATTTGTTTACAATGAAAAGTAAATAGGAGTTGTAATAAAGCAGGCATTGCAGCCGTAAAGTTGAGAGAGTGGAAAATTATTCACATTGCCGGCCGATTTAATTTCCGATGTGAAGAAACTATTCATAAGACATCAGGTTCGGTCGGAGAGATCGGTCGCCAGTGGTGCGATCATACTGATGAGCGACCGATTTAGTTATCTCTTTTTTATTGGCTCAATGTAGGGTCCATCTTCTTTTATTTTTATTTTTATTTTATTATTTTATTATTTTTTCGATATTACAAAACGAGACTAGTGAAGATATATTTTCTCATATCTTAAATTTCATCCTTCATTTTTATACATTCGTATTTTATAGTGTTTACTATTCTACTCGTATTTTTATTAAAATTGTCCCTTTTATCTCTAAATTTTTAATATTCACATTAACATTACTATAAATAAAAATTAAAAAATTAAAAAAATTGTCCGTGACCATCACCACTATGTAGAGACTCGGTCGCAAGATGCGGTTGCAGAGCAACTAAAATCCCACAATAAAAAATTTATCATCAAAGCTGACAGTCTAATCGACGATTACGCCACCGTTAATGTTACAATATATACTCATATATATATATATAAATAATCAACTTTACGGTGGATCATCGGTCCGACAAAACTTGTCTCAGAACCCTAAATCTCTATATTTAAATTCGTTGTATTTTTAGTTGTGACCCAAAATATTTATATACTGGTAAACTAGTGATACACTATCAACATTGATTGTAAAACTTAAAAATGATTCATCATGAAATTATTAGGATTTATCATATTAGAAAACCCTCTTAAATTTTATTTACAATTAAATTTTTTTTACTTTATACTGCTATATTAATATATGAATCGTCGAGTACATCATTATATATATCTATACGAGACTCACTGATGTACAATTATAGTCTTATGTATATTAACTTATTTAGATTTCCATACCAATCGTCCTGTTTATCGAAATTATTCTTAATCCGATGAAATTAGAAAGTGCAATTAAATCTAAACAATTGTATTGACCGAATTAAACTCTACCAAGAAGCGAGCAAGCCAATTGCCAATTGTATAGCCTTGAATCAAAGATTCAGTCACATTAAATTGTGATACATTTACACTGCAATATGTATAAACTGCATTTATTATTGAACTAACTAACACCCAAAGATGGATGAAGTTAATTAATTAATGTATGGGTTTGACTTTGATTATACGGCTTTGCTCCCATTTGCTGGAACCTGCCATGCGTGTATTGGATATCTCCTTGGAATTTGCAACTCCAACCCCTCTTTTCTTTATGTATTATGTGCACCGGGCCGGGTTAGTTCAATTAGCTTAGGCCCAATTCAATAGTCATGAATATAAAGTCCTTACAATGTAGGCTCAAGAATCGGATTGGCTGCCACGTATAATAACTCCCATTTAACATGTTGTATGCTATTCAACTGAAATTTACTGAACTGAACCAAATTTAATTATAACTGAGCCGAACTCAACTGAACTGAACTAAACTAAATTATTTTCAGTTAAGAACACAGATTAAATAAGAGTGTGATACTCTATGTGTATAAGATTTAAGTGGTAAAGAGTCGAGCTTACTTGAGTACCAATATGATGCTATTAGCACAATATATAATTGCGTTCATGATTGGTGACATACATGAATTAGGCAGTTTTAATCTTGTGAATCTGGGGGTTATCTGACAGGTATTTTCTTAATTAACTACTACTAATACTATCAACTAACGGCTAACTAGCTAGAGAGTTCATTAGTTGAACTCTCCCCAAAATTTGTAGGCAGCTAAGAGTCATTAATTTATTAACAATTTATCAACAAAAGCCGGCAAAACTTTAGGAAATATAATTTAATTTATATTAGTATCATATGGCAAATTTAATCATGATTTGTAGCAGCTAATTAACATGTTGTCCATACAATTCAATAATGATTAGCTCTTCAACTTTGTACTTCATTTTGAGTTGGCATAACTCAATATATGATCATCATCTATTCCGAATCTTATGTTGCACATGATTGATGACTCATTCAACCAACAGTTACACTTCACTAATCCTCCATGACAATGTTAATTTAATTAGAAGTACTAATGTAATTAATGATAAGTTATTACTGGTGTATAATTGTGTTATCTTTAGAATTTACTAAACTGAACTGGACTAAAGTAAAATATAAATTATAACTAAGTCAAATTAAATTGAACTGGACGAAAGAAAACACAGCCTAACTAAGTAAACTTATCAAATTTTCCCACACTACAATATACTCAACATCACTACGTTTTGAAAGTGTTGTACCACATAATTAACAAGTGTGGTTAATGGATTGTATTATACAACATGTAAAGTGTTATAATACACTACATTATATATATAATATGTGCTAGATCCTTAAACTTATACGAAAAGGAATTGAACAAGTTTTCTTTTATGATTGAACGGGATGCCCTACCGCTGGGTATCTTTGTCCGTTATGATATGAAACTACCGAAGTGCATAGATACACCCCGAAAAGATGTCTATTGAAGTTTTTTCCTATTTGAAAGTTTTGATTACACATATACTCATGTGTTCCCCGAATTTGATTTGAGGATCCACCACGGCATTAACTATAGAGTTTGCGCTAGTGAACCTAGTATATATTCTGATTATATATATTTATTATATTTTTAAAGTTTATTCGCAACTCGCAGGTGGTTAGATTTTGCATGTGGATGAGCTCCAACTTAGATGTAACTGAAAAACAATTTGTTTGCTTAGCAAAAACGAACTTTAGACCTGTTTTAATCAAATCTCAAATCCATTCTTACATTTTACAATGGTAGTTGGGCCCTAGTTTAGTAGCAATCGGGTTATTAGTTGAGTAGCAATTGGATTATTGTAAATTGGACAAGTAATTGGGCCCATTACTAGGCTCATCATAAATTTGGCCCATTGCTATTTGGGTCTTGTTTTCCATAACGTCTCGCTTAGCCACAGTGGGCCCGGGCCATTGATAACAAATGGTGTGAGATTAACCCGATAAACACAATGTGTACAAATTGTAAACCAAACACGTAGAAAAAAATAAATGAATTCTTTTGCAACTTCATACTAATCCACAACGCTTCTTTTAATTTTCTTTAACCAATAAAACTATTAACAACTTCATACATTTTTTCTTAAATAATGCATACTTGTATACTTATCATGTAAGAATAATTAAGCTGACCCATATATTTTTTTTTATTCTCATTAGTTCATTTGTTTACTTCTTCATCTTCATCTTCATCTTTCTCTTTAAATTTTATTTTGTCCAATTTAAATGTCCATAACTTAAAATAAAAAAATGATAAAAATAATAGAGCCCTCTCTAAACTATGTTTGAATTATTATTTTGAGATCTATAAAAATCACTAACGACTTTATTTGGACCTTAATAAATTATTAGACGAGTTTTAAAAGTGCAATTTTAATATATTGGGTCAATAATTAAACTAGCAACATGATATGATAATCAAATATGGTAACATGACTGGGCATCAGGCACAAATACCGGGTAATGGGTACGTTTATCGGACATTGCTTACGGATATCGAATATCAAACACGGGTACCGTGCATTGGATACTGATTGCGGGCATCGAATACGGATACCGGACATCGAACACGAGTATCAAGCATCGAATTCGAATATAGAACTTGACATCGGACATAAATACCGAGTAATGGTTACGATTACCGGGCATTTCTTACGGATACCGGACATCAAACACGAGTACCGTGCATCGGACATGGAGAACGGACATCGAATACGGATACCGGACAGCGAACACGAGTATCGAGCATCGAATTCGGGTTCCAGGTATTTTTTAACATAAATGATTATTTTTACATATTCAAGATATTTATAAGAGAGTTTAAAAGTTAAAATTTGTAACATTGTTTTTTTAGAATTTTTTTACAATTTATTAAGATTCGAATAAAGTTGTTACTGATTTTATACATATCAAAATAATAATTTAAACATAGTTGAGAGTCATCTCTATTTATAGATCTCGAAAACATAAAATTGTTAGTGATTTTTATTTATTTTTTACATTTTTATTTTTCAAGTTATAAACATTTTAAAGTGGACAAAATTAAAATTTAAAAACAAGAAAAATGATGGATGAGAAGGTGACATGTGGCAATAATAAGAGAATGATTGGAGTTGTTTATTGTACTTTAATGAGCAAATATGTATATTCAACAATGAAATTGAAGCTATTTGATGAAACAAATTTTAATCAAAGAAATTTGAAAGAAATGGACTTATAATGTATCAATTAGCAGCTCTCCCAAAAATAAATTTAGATGTCATTTAGGATGTGTTCTCTGAGATTTACTAAATTTAACTGAACTGGATTGAACTGAACTGAAGTAAAGTATACATTATAAGCCGAACTAAACTACACTGTACTGAACTGAGTTGAACTGAACTAAACTAAAGTGATTTTAAGTTCAAGATAACACATCTTTAACATGCAAAAAGGTCTAACATTTGAAAGCCAATAATACATTTTAGACATGCATTATTCAGGGTAGACTTGGATCACTTCCCACAGATGATTTAACTTCATGGGGAATCATCATTTTACCTTGTGAAGCAGTTTTTATATTCGTCTTGAATTTATTGTTGAATAAAATATAATGTCTAACTCAAACTAATTTCGATTTGGACTACGTATTTTTCCATGGTCATAATTATATGACCTTTCGTAATTTTCATCAAGAGTAAGATTGTGTTCTCTTTAACTGAGATTTATTGAACTGAACTGAATTGATCTGGACTGGATTGGATTGGACTGAACTGAACTAAACTGAAGTAAGGTATAAATTATAACTAAGGTTGTGTTCTCTTCAACTGAGATTTACTAAACTGAACTGAATTGAATTGAACTGAACTGGACTGAACTGGACTGGACTGGACTGAACTGAATTGAATTCAACTGAACTGAACTGAAGTAAGGTATAAATTATAACTAAGCTGAGCTGAATTGAACTGAAGTTAACTGCACTGAACTGAATTGGACTGAATTGAACTGATTTTCAGTTGAAGAGAACACAACCTAAGCCGAACTGAATTGAACAGGACTGAACTGAAGTGATTTTCAGTTGAAGAGAACACAACCTAATAACATGTTGAGGTTGAGTTCTTTTCAATTGAAAATCACTTCAGTTCAGTCCAGATCAGTTCTGTTCAGTTCAGCTCGACTTAGTTATAATTTATAGATTACTTCAGTTTAGTTCAGTCCAGTTTAGTTCAGTCCAGTTCAGCTCCGTCCAGTTCAGTTCAGTCTAGTTCAGTTCAGTAAATTTTAGTTGAAGAGAACACAACCTAAACCGTATGACTTAGGCTGTGTTCTCTTCAACTGAAAAATCACTTCACTTCAGTTTAGTAAATCTCAGTTGAAGAGAATATAACCTAAACCGTATGACTTAGGATGTGTTCTCTTCAACTAAAAATCACTTTCAGTTCAGTTCAGTCTAGTCCAGTTAAGTTCAATTTAGCTCGGCTTAGTTATAATTTATACCTTACTTCAATTCAGTTCAATTCGATTCCGTTCAGTCCAGTCCCAGTAAATCTCAGTTGAAGATAACACAACCTTATAACCATGTTTTAAAAGGAAACCTTGTAAAACATGTCATTACTAGGGGTGTTTAGACCGTCCGTTGTGGTGACCGTGAAAATCGTTCGTGGTCCGGAACCGATGTCACCACGACCGAGTTTTGTACTGTGACGACCGGCCGTGGAGCAGTCGTGGCGATTTTTTATTTCTTTTTAATTTTTTAATTTTTTTTATTTTTTTATAGTTATATTAATACGAATATTGAAAATATGGAGCGAAAATAGACGTTTTTATTGATAATACGAGTAGAATAGTGTCGTAATACAAAACACGAACGTTTATGAACAAAGGGTGAAATTAAATGTATGAGAAAATATATCTTTACTGGTCTCGTTTTATAGACCTCGAAAAAATATAAACGACGATATAATTTTTATATTTTTTAAATATTAAAATAATCAAATAAATAAAAAATAAATAAAAAGGTGTAGCCCTCACAAGGACCCAATTGAAAAAACATAACTCTAGTAACAAATTGAGTTATACAATTTACACAACCGTCCATCATGTAGGCAGTTGGTCGTGACCGCGAAGTAATTGCTCCACGACCGCTTTACACGATCGCCTACGATTGATGGTCAGAATTGAATGAAATCTTATTAAGTTGAATCCCATCTATTCTCGGATAGATTATGTTGTAAGTAATGTTTACGACACATGAAACACAAGCAAGTTCATTGATTGAATAATGTACCATTTCAAATGTGTAAAGTTTTGGAAAATTAATGAAAGAGAATTTTACACTTAACTACTGTAAAACTGATCTGGTACGAGTCAAGTCACATGAACGACCAACTGGTCACTTGACCGTACACTTGTCCAGTCCAGTTTTATGGATCGTTAAGTGTGAAAATGGTTTGATTTGAAATTCAGTTTAATTGCGTTTTCATATACTTATGTAATATGATGATATAAGAGTTGAATTCCAGTTCTATGATAAACAATCACTAAAACATTTGTTTTGAACTATGATGCTGCTTCAAGACAAACTGGTACTTAGATTCTCAACACATGAGATACCATAGCCATTCATTACAGAGAAATCAAAGTCTAATAAAATCTAATCTTATTTTCATCTAGAGACTAGGACTATTGCAACTCACTAGCTACATTAGTTTCTAATTACTGAATTTGTTCTTGATAAAGAAGCAGAATTGTTAAAGAACTCAATGCAGTCTTCAATCGCTTCAACCCTCTGAGAATCAAGATTCTGAGCCACATAGGACTGTGACCTTACCAAATTAGCTGAAGAAGACACTTTTCGAGATGCCGTAACGAACCGCAACGCTCTAGCCACTGTTGCTCCGATGCGCCTAAAGAATTTCGCTGCTGAACACTTTGGCAAGTTCACACTATTAGAATTGGAGTAGTAGTTTTGTTTGAGATGCTGATGATCATCAGGGCTAAAGCTCACTCTTCTACTCATGCTCATTCTGGTAATATTTAGTTTCTTGGTTGAGTGAAAATGAGGAAGGTAGGGTGAATGAAATGGCGTTCTTTGCGAGAGTTAACTTAAACTTGTGAGATGGTATTTATTAGGGCTTGATGGCAGATAGGAAAAACAGGCAAATATGAATGTTGGTAATAAATAAAGAGAAAGAACACAGAGAGGAGAAATAGCAAAAGTTGGTGGGAAAAAGTTAAAGGAGGTTTTAATGTGTATTTGTTGCATTTTAGAACAACTGCTCCTACATGTAACATGTCACAGAGAATCCACCACATCTAAAAACTCTAAGGCTCTAAGCTAAGTCCTCGAAATGTATGAAGTATATTCGTTTATGTTAATCATTCAATACTTTGTAGATTGGATCGATTTTAACGTATTTACAGAGACGATTTAAGTGAAAATTTAATATATATTACAGATTGTCTTCGTTAGGAATAAAATCTAAGTGTACGGAGCTAAAAACTCTATTATCATGAATATGAAAAAATCTCATCTCTTATAAGAGCTCAAACTTTTAGAGGTGTGTGAAATTTAATTATTTATATTAATTAAAAAATATCATTCTTTTCATTCAAATATATTTTATGCTATCATAATGAATGTTAAGTATTTAATTGTGATTCAATGGGGTTATTGATTGTATTGTATTAACGGTGATCACACATTAATATTGTGTTCTCTTCAACTGAGATTTATTGAAATGAACTGTACTGGTCTGAATTGAACTGAAGTAAGGTTGTGTTCTCTTCAACTGAAAATCAGTTCAGTTCAGTTCAGTTCAGTTCAGTCCAGTTCAGTTTAACTCGACTTAGTTTTATATCTTACTTCAGTTCAGTCCAATTCAGTTCTGTCCCAGTTCAGTTCGGTAAATTTCAGTTGAAGAGAACACAGTCTGAAGTATAAATTATAACTAAGACGATCTGAACTGAACATGACTGGACTGAACTGAAGTGATTTTCAGTTAAAGAGAACACATCCTAATAATATGGAACTCACATATAATACAATATAAAATTTGATTAATATATGAGTTGTGGGTGATGGGTTTTATCTTGGACTGCATATAATTAAGTTGGAAAATTTAGGAAAGAAGAACACAAAGTTTTATCACACACTTTGATGCTATTATTTTCTTGTCCATCCTCATGCTTTAACTTGATTGTTGCATGGAATGGAATGATATCCAGGCTGGCTTGTTTGACTAAAAGTATCCAAAGAGGAAATTGCCCTAACTTCAAAATGGATACCTATGTTCTTCACAAAAGGCAGAATAAAATGGAAAAAGTAGTTGTGGTCAAAAGATATGGGGCAGTAACATGCTAATGCTAGTCCCTCTTGCTTAACGGTGGATTAGATTAGCATGGTGTCTTTAATTAATCCACCATAAAATTCAATAGAGACCAAGCATTTTGGTAAATGATGGTTTAATCCACCATACATCATATTATAATATCATGCAAACCAAATAAGATAACCAAGGTTAGATGATTAATGAACGGTTTGGATGTATGAAAATTTAAGTGGAGTTAGTCTAATTATAATTGAATTTTTGTATAAAAAAATTCAATTTCAATTAAAATAATTTAACTGAAATTTTGTTTTAAATCGTTTTTAAATGTGTTTTGATGACTGTAAAATATGAAAATCAATCTTAAATATTTCTTTAAGAAAAATTTCATTATATGAATTTGCTTTGATCAATGTTTTATTTATATAGTAGTTTTTCTTCTCAACCATTTATATAGTAGTTTAACATTAAATGGATGTGAATTTTTTTTTCAATATTCACGCGTGAAAGAGCTCTGGCTGCATCATCTATTTATGGTTTGGATACTTCTTATTCCTCCTATTTTATTGGCGCATATGCCTATTTTGGTAGCATTTTGACTACATATATGTGTGCTTTCTTACTCCTCTTATTTTATTTTATTTTTATTTTATTCTTTTGATATATATTTTTTTATCTTCAATCATTAATTTTTAATAAAATATAAAAATATAAAAATATAAAAATATAAAAATATACGAAATACACCAATTTTCATATTTTCTTGTCCTATATAAATAAAGACCACTCATAACTATATTTTAAACATTATATACTTTACGATGTTTACACTTTTAATTTACCTCAGATAAATGTTTTAATTGAATATGTGTAATTAAAATATCAGTTTTTGTTCAAATTTTTTTCTATAGTACTTAAGTCAAGATTGAATGAGATAATTTATAGCAATTTCTTTTTTATCAAATAAATACAAAGAAATTATAAAAATGACAATTTTACAAGTCCAACAAATGCTATGTGTTTTCCCTCCTGTATAGAATGATGCACGTCAATTGCTCAATTTTAAGATGTAATAATCGAATATATAGTCTGAATTTCTTCTAAGACTCATTAATTTATGTAATTTGATATTTTATTTATAGTTAATTTATAGTTATAATTAACTACTAAAAATTGTATGCGGTCATTTCTTTCAATTGTTTATATTTTCTACTTAAATAATTTAATTATAAACTTGGTAAGCAAGCATTTCATATATATCACTCTCCATCCATTTCGAAAGCTGCCAACCATTTACATTTTTAATTCAAAAAAATATTATAATTATAAACAACATTGGTTTTAAAGGATACACTAAACCTCTCCTAAAATTTCATAAAAATAAATATGAGGACTATTTAAATACAAAGCAACTTAAATGCATATATAATCCATTTAAATCGGAACAGGGTTTATAGCAACAACGATGGACATAATCAAACATACTAAAAGCTTAGTAGACCCATCAACGTCATCGTCCCCTCTATATCCGTCGAAAATTCTTTATTTTGAGTTTCTCTTACCTATCAAATCCATCTCTTGATGTTTTAATTTAGCAATAAATTCTACATCAAATTTGGACAGTTTATATCTATTTGGGTCAATTTCATTTAGTACCCCTCTTATATGTTCTAATTACACTTTGGTCCCTGTTAGCTCAATAGTAACGTAAAGATTCATATTTTCCATTGACTAATGATGTCAAATACGGCCTTATTTTGTCAATTTAAAAAGATATTCCCTTCTAATTCAACGTAAATACTTTATTTTGCATTTTTGTTAAGTACCTTCGTTATTGGTTATAAACATGAATTAAAAATTACAGAGGCCTTTAATAATTTTCACAATATAATTATAATTTTCATAATATAAGTAGTTTTTGGACTTAATTGCAAAACCAGAAATGATCACCGGACCAAATTGAAAGTTTGATTGAAATTTAAAAAAAAATCGGGAGTAGGAAAATAATGTTCCACCGAAGATGGCCGGAGTTGTAACAACTCCAATGGAGAAGTTATTTCCACAGCTCCATCCGGAGCATCTTCGGTTGGAGCTGTAAATTACAACTTCTATCGGAGCTAAAATAACTCTGGTGGAGTAGCTCAACACCGGAGCAACGGGACGAAAGTTGTACAAAAATCTTCGGTGGACTATGTGGAGGCCACGTTCCAAAATTTTCATTCTCTTTTAAATTTCTAACAAATTTTCCTTTTTATTCTAACTTTTTTATTTATTAGTTTGTCGAATATTATAATTTATAAAATATAATTCAAAATATGGAATAAATATATATTTTATTTTAAGTCAGTGTCAAATTTACAAACTACATTAAAATTTGTGAAGAGTGTGTTTGGTTAAAGTAAATTTTGTTTGACCATTTGGACCTATATGTAATTATTGACAGATAATTGGATCTAGATGTGATTATTCATCTAGAAGGGATTAATCTGAAAAAAGGGAATCTAGCAGGGGTGGTATATGATACTTTTTCTATCTCTTTTATTACCAACATTTTTCATCCATTTTTGTTTTTAATGGATATGTGTCATATGCCCTAACAATTTTAAATGATTTGTAACAACAAAACAT
The DNA here is from genome assembly GCA_036897095.1 of Plantago elongata. Classification (NCBI taxonomy): domain Eukaryota; kingdom Viridiplantae; phylum Streptophyta; class Magnoliopsida; order Lamiales; family Plantaginaceae; genus Plantago; species Plantago elongata. Next base: position 33,607 of record JAYMSP010001120.1, read on the forward strand.
TTATCATTCCAAATGATATTTCATGAATTTATGTTCAATTCAATTCGTAGACATTTTGACTTTTATGACAACTCATAGTGTTCGATCACATGTTACAAGTTATATGTTCTTTTTTTTTGTTATTTTCTAATTTATTTTTATTTGTATATATGCCTTTGTTTTTTTGTATATACATATAGGTTTATCATAGGGTAGATTTTGTATGCTATGCTCGACAAGATCAACCTCTTCGTAGAATTGTTTCTTTTATATAAATGTCTAAGTAAGATGGATCTGGATGATTGTTAAGGTTCTATAAAAAGTTCTTATGTTGTTGGTTATGTACTGTCTATATAGTGTCTCCAGTATTCCAAGTAGTTGTGTTCATATTTATAATATTATAATTACAAGTGTTTAGAAGTTATATTCAGGTTTGTTGTGCCTTGGGAGAAGAGAAGAAACTAAAGTCTATGTTTTCTTTTGTTACTGAAGTGTTCTTAAGTTCTTATCAAGGAAATTAAACCACGAGTTCAGTTTTTACTTGAATACGCTCAGACTTGGCCTAAGAAAACAATACCAGCATATAGAGTCATTTTGCTAGATTGAATGACTAATATTAATATGAGAGTCATTTTGCTAGATTGAATGACTAATATTAATATGAGAGTCATTTTTAAATTTTAGAATCACAAGGACTTATATGCTAAAATGTACAAATTAACCACCCAACTCTAATTAAATTGAATTGTTATCTGGTGCAAATTAGTAAATTACGTACTTCATAACTGTTAGTAAAGGCACATGCAGAACTTACATTGAGTTAATATAGAAGAAAATCTATTTTTAATACCTTAAGTTGTGACAGTTATCGCTTTAGTACTTTTAGTTGTAAGCATACAATTTTACTATCTTATATTACGTATTTGTCAATTTTGGTACTCCGTTAGTCAAACTTAACGAAACCGTTAATTTTGACTGAATTAATAAGAATTAGTGTGAACTAGTAGATTTTCCGTTAAGTCGGTATGTGAACTACACGTGCAATTTATAATATAGTAATAAATTTGAATTATATGATCAATGAAAAACTAATCAATATTAATAAAAAAATTTAAATTAATGAATGGTGATTTAAATAAACTAATTCATAATTATTGAAACTTCAACTGATATTATAATAATTTTTTATTCACGATAAACGAAAAATTGACTATATATTAATAAACAAATAAATTCATGATCAAAGAAAATTCGACTAATACTAATACAATATTTATTAATATAGATAAAATATAGATAAATTTTAATTAAAAAAAATTAATTCATAATCAATGTTAAAATGACTAATATTAATACAAAAGTATTAATGTGAATAAACTTTAGTTAAAAAATTAATTCATATTCACGAAAAAATCAATTCATGATAAATGGGAAATCAATGAATATTAACAAAAAAAATATTAATATTATTAAAATTTTTATTTAAAATTTAATCAACAATATTTTATTAAGAGTGTGTGTAGTTCACACGACGACTTGACGTAAAATTTGGAAAGTATCCCACCTTTCTTCCTAATTCTACTTAAATCCTTAATTTCCCAACATTTGTGTTGCATACATAATTAATTGTTTAATAACATGAATTAAAATTTCCAAAAAAACATTATGGACTTAATTGAAAAATTATAAACAATTTTGGGCCTTATAAATTATAATTGAAAAGTTTATTATTCATTAAAAAAAATAGTTGCTCCGAGCACCTTAATTAGCAACTCAGGTTGTCGGAAATGTAGAGCTTCGATCGATGGACCTGTAACAGCTCCCACCAGAGTTTTTACAGACCCGGTAGACCTGTAACAAATCCCACCAGATTTGTAATAGCTCCACAGGAACTGTAACATACCGATGACCGCAGCCGTAGTTGCTTTGGTAAAGTTTTAATTTTCTAGTAATTTTATTTTTTTAATATTTTATTTATTCTTTTGCTGAAATTTAATTATTATTTAAAAAATATAATTTGAATTTTGGTTAAATATATAATTTGGTATAAGTTAGGGTTAGTTTTGTAATTTTTCAGTAAAGATTTGGGAAGGGTTGTCTTTGGCTAAATTAAGACTTCTTTGACATTTTGACTTACATGTAATAGAAATGATTCTCTAATAGGGATATATGTAATTATCCCTACTAACAAATATGATAACTTGTATTTATAATATTACTAGAGTTGGTACAACGCGCTCAGTGCGGTGCCCGTGTTTTTTTCCAATGAAACTATGCTTAAAATTATTGGTGTTAAATGAAATCGAGAGT
>JAYMSP010001121.1:0-35888 GCA_036897095.1 Plantago elongata
ATGTGGAGCACGAAAAAGTGGCCTTCATGTAGGCCAAGAGCCCATTCTTGTGTTGGTGGGCTCGGTAGATGTTCATCTCACCCTCTTCATTCCATTTGATAGTATACACAACTAAGTTCCTTCCAATAGCATGTAATGACAACTTGATATTTAGTCGCAATGACCAAACTGACATCTGTAAGATCCAACCAATAACCTCTTTGAGCAAATGTCGAAAAAACAATCCAAATTGTTGAGTCTCTTCATGTACTCTTCTTCACCACCTACAAAATTAACAATACATAAAGTAATTTATTATTAAGAGCAACAATGATAATTTTATAAGGTGCGTAAGAATAATGTACACATGATTACTTACCACGACGACATAGCCGTATGTATAGATCTCGGTGAGTGGTCAACTCTTCCATGATGCCCCGTCGAACTGTAACCCAGTTCTCCTGACTATGATACTTATAGAAAGCTAGTGCTCGAAATCCACAATGCCCATCTGCATCTACGTTATACCATCCTTCTATGAATGGTCTTATGACCTTCGGCATGTATCTCATTTTGTTAAATCTTCCTGACGTCCATAATATACCGTGAAAAATATGTTGTTCTCCCGACCAATTCTTGTCACTTCATGTTGTGCATCTTCTCTACAATCGAATGTACCCATATTTTGAAACAAGTTATTTTGGTCTTCACGTTCAATCTCCTCCTCCTCATCAACACCATCATAACCCGCCCAGAAACGCGATCATCACCAACTTCAAATTCCGGATCTTGTATGAAGTATCTTGGTTCGTCATTATTTAGCGTACCTTCATCATCCGAATTCGTCAGATATCTATCCTCATTCACATATGGATTACGCTAACAAATTCAAACATTAGAACAATGTTAGAAATAAATAAAAAAACCATATATAATCAAGTGCATACACAACTAAAACAACGTAACATATTAGTTTTTCGGAAAAAAAATTGTCAAAACTATCCACAATATAGTATTATTACATAAATTTTTATTTTTTTTAAAACACAGTTTCTAGCCTCTGTGAGGCTGACAGCCCTCACAGCTGCCAACCCGAGGGCCTGGTAGCCTTGGGGGCTACCAGGCGGTAATCTGGCAACCTTGAAGGCTGTCGGATCGACGCCTGGATTGGATTGACGAGAAGTACGTTGTGTCAGCCACAAAGTACTTCTCGTCAATCCAGTCTATTTTTCACTCTTTTTCATTTCGAAATGACTTTTTGACGAATTAATTAGTCATTTAAATAAAGAAACGCAACATTATAATAAACCCTATAAACATAAAATTAAGACAGTGAGAATTAAATAATACCTCTTCGGATTCACCATAACTGTCATAATCGGGATAATATTTTGAAGACATCTCTTCTCCTTCCTTATTTGTTTGTTTAATGTACTCATGTAGTATCAATTATAAAAGTGGTAAAAACATGGAGTTTTGTGGTATATTTGATAAATATAGGACCAACCTTTTTATTTACACTACTTTAGGAACTTTTTGTAATATATTAAAACGTGTCCAGCATTTAATAAAAAATGTACTGCCTTTAATAAAAGATGTCATGCGGTTAATTTTACTGTTAAAAAAAATTTATCCAGTTTATTCTAGATTGAGTCAAATTAAGTCCAAAAATCGATTGGATAAATATTGATTGATCGAATAGACGTCTAAATCCTGAGAAAATTGTTGCCAAAGACTCAAAGTGAAATTTAAGATAGCCATAGCCACCAACAAGGTTAATTATATAGTATCAGACACTACAACTGTGAAGAAAAAAATCACAATCACTCCTTCGGAGAATCAAGGAGCAACAAACTAATATGTTGAAGGGAAAGGTTCTATCCTTTTAACAAACGCAACAAACACACTGAACACACACACGAACAGCAGTAATGAAGTAAAGGCATGACAGATCTACTTGTCCGCTGTTGGACTACCAATACCAGCTTCTGATTTAACAGTCTCATCTACCTTCCTACCATTATCATCGACGCCCAACACATCATCCATCATATCATCCTCGGCGACATTTATATCTTCTACATCATCCTCGTCTTCGTTGTTGCTTTGCCCAGGAATTATTCTGCTTTTTGGCCCATGCTCAAGTTGATGGGTCTCTAGTTCTTTGTCCATCGTCTCCTGTAAGTTTGCCACATCATTGTCATTACCTCTCTTTCCTCTTTTCCCATTTTGCCACCTTTCCAACTCCTTGCCAACGTTTGCAACATATTGTTCTGCAATCTGCTTCTGATATTGAGATAGTTCTTCTCTCCTAGAAGCCTTCCATTCTTGAAACATCTGAGGAAACAAAAACGTAGTTGCATAAATCGCTTGAGGAACTCTATACAGTCTCACCTTGATGGTTTTATCTGATAATAAATTGCATATTCATTTCAAGGAAAACAAACTCTATGGATGACAGCCCAAGGCTTATAGTAACTGAATACTGCGTGATCAGGTACGCACCTGTTCATTTTGGTCCTTGGACACAGTTGTCTCTTCATCCAAAGGTTTGGAGAACTTGTAATATATTGGAGGCTCTGCCTTGGTCCTGGAAGATATACAGGCAAGGGGAATAAAAGAAAAACGTCATAATCATAATAAATAGAAATTTATAAGATAAACCTAATTGCCCTGCAAAATAGGAAACTGCTGATCGTCAAGCTGCTCAACGTTCTGCACAAGAACGGACACTTATCTTGATGTCAATAAAATTGTGAATATGGACACTTTCGACCAAAATTAGAAATAACCTGCAATTAAATAATAGTTATTGTTAACAGTTGATTATTACTCTATCAAATCAATGGCAATAAGACAACAAGGTCTACAAACACAAAACCTTGTGAAATTTCCAAGTTTTCTTTGGTGCTCACTCCACCGGAGAAACAGCAATTCCAATTTCTTCTCCTCTGCCTTGGCAGCAATACGAGCTCGGAGAGTCTGAGTAACACGCAATTAGAAGTTGAAATTATGACACAGGCATTCAAGATACAGCATAACAGGACAGCTCAGAGATACTACAAACCATATCTCTCTTCCGCTTTTCAGCAATGGTTTCACGCTCTTGTTGCCTCAGCTTCTCACTCTCTTCCCGTTTCCGGTCCTCAGCCTACATTGAAATGTAAAGTTGTTAGGGCTCCTTGTAAGTTGAAAAAACAGACACAAAATAAATCCTTAAAACAGCTGAAAACATGTAATAACCAGCACTTTGCTATAAAGTACAGAATCTACGTAAATGCTCATTGAAACGGAAACTCGAGGCTCACCTTTGAAACACTAGTAGTTATGAGATTTTTAGGTTAAGATCAGAAAAATCAAAGAGACCAAGAAGATACTTACCCTCTTCAAAGAATCAGACCTTCGCATGTATGCCTCTGTGCCTGATAGCTGCTTGTCTTCTTTCCTGAACCTCTGGATATACAACAAAAGACTGAATTAAGTTTTACTTCCAAGAATTTGAAGGCTTTACAGAATACAACAAATTAATCTGTACAGGTATTGTTTTGGGGAAGACCAAGTGGAATTTCTCAATTTAGTGACTTCTTGATATAAATAAAATCCCAATCCAGAAACACAGAAATTTGACAAGCTTTTAATCTGAGCTATTTGTTAAACAGTAGATTTTTATTCTTCACATTGGTTAGAGTAGAAACTTAAAACTTCCATATTATTTTCTATCGTTCATTGTGAGGAAAATATTTACCTAGACCGGGTATACAATTAATTCTGTAGGAATGATCCACAATACTAAACTAAGTGTGGGTCCCACTCAATCAATGTGTGTTGGAGATGATGATTCTAAGCCACAAGGTCTATGAAAAATTACCCGGTCTAGGTAATTTACTCCTTGTGACATATACCAAATTCTACAATAATTTGCCTCTTGTTCTTGAAATTATCAAGACTTTGACATATTTGTGCAACCAATTGAAATTTATCCTGAATCTTCCAAATTAACTACAACCCCTGACCCAAAAACATGACCAGCATAAGGAAGGTACACTCCGCAAAAGAACTCCAATTACTATTCTATCAACATGACGGGGCTTCATAACATTCAAAGGGGGATTAAGAAATTAATGAACTGGCAAGATATATATCAGTTCGACCTGAAATTACGTCATTACAAGTGCTTCATATGGCAGATGAAGCTCCAGAAGTTGAACTGGAGACTCCAGAAGTCAATAATGAAAGTATTTAATGTCTGTATAAGGGAATAGGTTCCCTCAAATCCCTAGAGAGGTAAGGCATCGTAACACATCCTGAAACACTGCCCCGGGGCACCTTACCGAAAAATTTAAAAGACCACTGTGATTATTATGGTAACTTTAAATGCTTTATAGCCTACGCAGTGTGAGTAATATAAAAACTTGCAACAGTTCTTATGATATAATTAGCTGAGAACCACATGAAATAAACATATATCGAATATAGAAAGCTGAATCAAACAATTTATAGAAAATAACACACCTCTAAAGTCCCTAGAAGTTGACCCAACATCCTTTTATTTCTGCTGACGAGGCTAGGATCCTCATTTTTCGGTAACACCCGTGGTACATGCTCTGCTGGAGGAATGAAGTCCTAATTACACCAAGCAAGTACTCCGTGAGAAATAAATCATTAAGTTACGCAAGGGAGTGTAATCATTTACATCAAATTCGCAGTCTCAACCAAAACTGTACCATTTTAGATTGCCTCTGATTACCATCCCACTTAGGCCGACTGGACTGCTTCATCTCGTCCTGCCCTACACCGGTCTTCGCATCCCCATCTTGCACAGCTAAATCCTTCTCTTTCACGTCACTCTCAGCTTTCTTCACATCCTCTACTATCTCTCCTTCCTCAATCTTGAACAAACATAGAACAACAAGTTCACTATCTGAACCTTAACTAGAAAGTAAAATCTAATTCAATCCAATCTAAATGCTGATTTAACAAATGCAATGTCCCGCCGCACCTTGACAACAGCCGAAGAGAGTCTCCTTTTCGCCGGTGGTTGATCCTCCCCCTCGTTCCTCTCCGCCTAAACCGATCAACATTCAGTTACTCACACAGTCACACTCCATACCTTCGACATAACAATCAAATCGAACAAAAAAAATCCGTAAAATCATAAATAAGAACAATAATAAAATTACTGACAGGGCGAACGAATCCGCGTTGCTGGCGAGAGCCATTAGCGGCGAAGTTACGAGGACCGGCCGCACCGCCTAAACCACCACGGCGGATTCCCCGAGGATCTCGAAGGCGCTCAGTAATCTAATTACAAATTAAGTCAGATTGTATTGAAATTGAATAAAATGCAGGTTTGTAGATTGTAAATAAGTAATATGCAGGATTATGATAATGATGAATTGATGATGATGATACCTCGCGTTGTTGACGATGAAGCTCGTCGATCTCCTTGCGAAGCTCATTCTCTGTCTTCTCAGCTGCTGCAACTGCTGTTCCCATCCTTTCGTCTCTCTATTTCGCCAAAACCCTTGTGACTCTGCAGTCTGCACCTACTGGTTTATCGATATACTCCTCTAATTACTCTACCGTCATTATATCGGTCGAGTTGACTCGGCCCGACTCGGTCCGGCCATCAATTTGGGTGGTTCCCGAAATAGATCGCGAATTTCACGTTTTCACTTCCGGTTTGGTGAATTAACGTGGATCAATTAAATTGTACTTACTCTAACCTAAAAGATTTATAACTCCAAATCCTTATCTAATTAGGCTAAGATTGCATAATCATAAAAGAACAAGGATAATGTTAATCTGAGTACGCCTATATATACACACATTCATTGTACATTTGAGTTATTATACCAAATTAATATCAACGGAAGTAACAATTAATCTGGTGTTCGAAGAAGGTAATATAATGTGGACCAGAATAATGAGAAATATTAACGATGCGCCCTTCTTGATATATTATGTCGGCAGCTACGAGGAACGTGTAGAACACGGGAGACTAGACGAGTACTATGACTCCGACGATGATTTTAGGGTTGAAAACGTGATGATATATTGTGAAAACGCGCCCAGAATCGAAAGGCACGAGGAACCGAGGGGAATTAAGAGAATGTGGCAATCTTTGTTTGGATGTTTTGAAGGTGTCGTATTTTTTATCACCAGGAGATAGATCAGATTAGAATGTATTTAGAGATTTTATTTTATAAACTACTACTAGTTATCTGTGACACGTGGTATCCGCGTGTAATTTTTTTTTAATTTTAAATTAATACTAAAGAAAATACATCATTTTAATCATATGAATAGTAACAAATGCAATACAAAGTTTGACATGATTTAATTTTAAATTAATAAAACTTAAAATTAAGAAAATAGAGGAATAAACTACTTTTGAAACTAATAACTACTTTAAAATTTTTAATTAGTATTAGTAAAGATGGCCAACATAAATACTTGCGGACTCGAATACTTTCTTGCAATGTTAATTTTAATTCTATTTTGTTTTTTAGAATTTGTTACTTTTAATTTAGTTACTACGGGTTTGTTAACAATGGTAGAGATGGGTTTATTACTTATTAGCTTCTTAATAAAAAGGCTGAATTACTTGCAAAAACTTGCACATAGCGATACTTTTTGTGATAAATAAAGGAACAGGGGAAATCCTAAAATTGTCTTGCTACACGCACATTACTGAAATTTATCAATGTTTGACGAATCAACTTCTCGAAAAAATATTAACCATGCAAATACACATCTCCCATTTTCTTAACCAGAACAGCATGGTCTGCCTGAATCCTGACAGTACAAAGTTCAGCACAAGACACAAAATCATCACAAGAATCACTACTATCCATATCATTATATCAAATACATAAAGATACATACATAGTCAAGAAGAACCTGAAATGACAGCTCCAGAGCAATGACCATCATCACTTTCATCACCAGACTCTTCACCAGAATCGACATCATCCGGAAAGAGTAGCCCAAGTTCGTCCTTCTGGTCCTTCACCTGTTTGGTCATACTGCACATCCACTGTACCACTTGTTTTGTTGTTTTCATCATTGCCTTATGAGATTTTATCAACGTCTTCATATCTCTCCTCATCTCTTTAACTTCCCTAGCAATATTGACTGGATCAGCTTCTCTCTTCATCTCTTTAACTTCCCTAGCAACATTAACTAAATCAGTTTCTCTCCTCATTTCTTTAATTTCCCTAGCAATATTAAGTAGAGCTTCAGCTCGGTTCGTGACTTGGGAAATTGGTGGAGAAAAGCATCCTTGTTGAGATGTAAAGCCAGCTTCTTGGAGGACTACTTCCGGCGACAGGCATCTCATCCTATCTTGTGTAACGTCTTCCGCAAACTGAGGTCCCAATGAAGGTTCCAAGATATTGCCACAATGCCACATTCACTGGTATGGGCCAGTTGTGGGGTGGTCTCAGTATGATCCGTCTGTTTCAATTACAGTATGCATCAAATTAAACTTGATTAAAGCATGGAAATTCAAATAGCATAACCTACAGTAAGATTATGTGCTGGTTCCTCAGTCCATTTTTCCTCCACCTTCGGAATAACTATTGGTGAAACATCCTCTTCCACCATCTCGACACTCGCCTCCACATTTACTTCTTCCAATGCCACAGCCTCTTCTTTGTTTACGGCGTGAGTCTGATGAAACACTTGAGGGAGCTTGCTTAGGGATTGTATTGGCTGCTCCCTTGGTATATTTACACCGTTTAGCTTGTGTTTCTACTACTCCCTGATTCCTATAGTGTACATACACACAGTGATTATTTCTATCTAGGGAAAAAAAGAAAAAAAAGAAATACAGCATACCATTTGTGTTGCATGGTCAGTCATGAGTTTGGACGCAGGACGTGTTGGGGGTGCTCTTCTCAGGGGAATCCCATTTTCGCCAAAAACCACTCCTCTATTTTGTGCTTTTTGTCTACACTTTTGCACCTCTTTGGTAGAATCCCATCTCTTCCTACATATATAGAAGTAGACGGGCTCCATCCACTCAGCTCTCCAGATCTTAGGAATGTCTTGACGAAGACCTTCAAGGTATGTATTCTAAATATGGTTCATCATAATCCTAAATTTTGTTTGAGATCTCTTTTCCCACACGTCCATAACTTCATGCTAATGTTCTGGAAGCCACCGGTACCTCATCTGCAAAAAGAATTTAGTAATATCAAATACATTATTATATTATACTATATGAATAATTGGAAAGGAAAAAAATGGTTCTAAAGTCTAAACTTCTCATAAAAATATACCCCAAATTCTTTCCACAAACTCTTTCGTGTAGCAATACATATACATCCTTCCACACAGCATCTCCTCTATAATGTAACCGAAGAGCCCCTGCAATATCGGATTCTGCTCTGCTTAAATCAAAGGATGAGCCAGCTGGGCATACCTGTAACCATGGCCTTCTCTCATATTCATGTACAACAGGACTTAACTTGGTCATTGAACGACCGGGTTTCTCAATAGGTTCTTCCTCGGGCCTCATTGCAGTCTGGTACGAATCATATTGCAATTGCTTTACCGGTACTTTTTTCCCACAATATAACTCACTACCAGATGGGGGATCCAAACCAATCATCCACCAGTAGAAATATTGTGTCCATATTTTCTCAATGTCTGCAAATTAGAGATCTTTGAGCTATAAAAGATGATGATCAAGCAAAACTAACTTAATCTTTATCATTCTAAATAGCCCCCGCCCCCAGTTATCCTCCCACCCTGGCCTGCATATGCATTTTGTGCATTTAAATCTCTCTTTCACGACATTATCATCTTTTTCTAACTATTCCTACCTCAATCCTTAACAAAACAAGTTCACTATAAATTAAATAAAACCAGGACCGCACTGATAGAATTTCATCTCATCTCGTAAAGATGCGTGAAATTATTCAGTTCAGCTCAATTGTACCAAAATCAATATGTGTGTTTACCGCACCTTGACAGCAGCTGAAGAAGCTCTCCTTTTCGCCAGTGGTTGGACTTCACCGTCGTTCCTCTCCGGCTAAACATTGAACCAATTATCAACAAATTAAGCCTTACTGCACTACAAAATGAAATCAAATTGAGCAAAACAACAACGAAAAAATCACAGAGCGAACAATGCCGCGAGGAATTCGACGCTGCGCCGTAATCTACTAACATGCACATCGAAACAAAGAGGAATTGTAGTATAATTGAAAGAGATGGTGACATTGAACAGGAAAATGCAGTTGCAAAGAGGAATTGATTAAATTACCTCGCTCTGTTGACAATGGAGCTCTTTGTGAAGCTCCTCCTCCGTATTATCGGCTGCTGCTACGGCGAAGCCCATTTTTCCGTTTATCTGCGGCAGAGAAAACCCTCCTGCTCAAGGTAGCTCTTCGGATTTAACCATTTTACTGTCAGTTTTGAGCTTTTTCTTTCTTTTAAACCTTTTTGTATTTACCTGTTTCCCGTCTTAATGTTTTGGCCTATAGTTGGAGACTTGGAGCTGGAATAATACGTTGAGTTTTTCTCTAATCACATAGAAATCCTTTTAAGTCGGGGAATTTGTTAGGAATTTTTGAATCGTAAACAATCCGAGTTTAAATTTAACATATCAAGTAACATTAGTAAAAAAAATCAAGTCCTACTAATTTAAAAGAAAAAATATTAAAAGTGGTTGATTATCTAATGAGAATTATATGCTTTCTTATTCATCTTGTCAGTCCAATTAAATAAGTATATTGTAACATGTGTAGTCGGGGTAGTATATCGACTTGCTTACATCAAGTAGCGACCATGGTTTAATGACGAGTTCCCATGAATAAATTCTCGTCCTCTTCTTAGGTGGCCAAATGTTACTCTATCTCTCTTTGATGTTGAGGTCGGATTTCATGGGGTCGGATCCATGGTCCCAGCCTTGGTGAGGGGCTCCCCTGATCTTTGTTCTAATGAAAAGTGGTACTTCAACATGGTTAGGCAACTATTACTTTCCTGCAAATTGCAATGGACCTTATTTTGATTTGGTCTTCTTGGGGGCCAGTTTATGCAAATTAACTAAGTGACATTCGCAGAACATTCAGTTCACGCGGGAGAATCCAACTGCACATGCTCCCTTTCCAGTTTAATAAACCACTTAAGCAAAGCGATCCTTGTCCCAAAAAGCAACCTTAAACCTACTTATAGCATTACAACAACACAAAGCAAAACTTAATATAACCATCATAATACTCTTACAAGACTTAATCAAAACACACATACAGCGTACATATAAAGCAAGAACCTACAATTAGCAAACACAAATCCATTCATTTGCCTTACTTGGTAGCTAATTGTAATTTGTACGTGCTGGATTTAACATCCCATAATACTACCTTTCTTTACTTCATCACTACTCTTTCCATTTGAAACCAGCAACAACACAAACAATGACAACCTCCAGGCTCCCACCCCCACCACCACACTCCGCAGCCAACCACCGTTACTACTACCCTCCCACCACCCCCAAATCCTCCTCCGCCTCCTTCCGCGGCTGCTGCTGCTGCCTCTTCCTCCTCTTTTCCTTCCTCGCACTTCTCATCCTCGCTGCCATCCTCGTCATTCTCCTAGCAGTGAAACCCAAAAAACCCGAATTGGCCCTCCAACAAGTAGCTGTCCAGTACGTCGGAATCAGTCCCACTGCACCTTCCGCAGCAGTCGTGTCGCTTAACATTCGACTGCTATTTTCGGCTGCTAATGACAATAGGGTGGGGATCAAGTATAGTGAGTCCAGGTTTACTATCATGTACCGGGGGATACCGCTTGGCAGGGGCGTGGTTCCCGGTTTTTACCAGCCGGCTCATAGTGTTAGAAGGGTGGTGGTTACGATTGGTGTGGACCGGGTTAGCTTGCTCCAGGCGGATGCTACGGAGCTGGTGAATGATGCTGCGATGAATGATCGGGTTGAATTGCGGGTTGTTGGTGATGTTGGTGCCAAGATCCGGATTATTGGTATCACCTCTCCAGGTGTACAGGTCTGTGGTTTTTTACAAATTCATACATTTTTCAAACAGTTTTTGCATGTGGTTTCATATTGGATGCTCTTTAAGAATTTGGAACTTGCATATTCTTTGTTTTCTGCACATTCTAGACCTTTTTGTGTTCCCATACAACTGGCAACATGTGCATTTATTTAGCCTTACAATTTTAACTTGAAAACACATTGATCTTTCAATTTCAACTTGGTTATTCTAATCTAGAGTCTAATGAATAAAATGTATTTGGTTCAGGATTAAACTTGCATGTTTAAGTAAAATAGAATAAGTAACATGTCCTAGATTAAACATAACGAGCATGAGTCGAATTCCCTGCATCATAGGGTAAAATCCGAAAAAGTTACTACATTCACATTGAGCCAGATTGATTTCTAACACCGAAAGATGCAGAATTGAATTTTGAACATGTTTTCAGCGAAAAGGTAATAATAGAACAGGAGCGCAGTTTCTTGATTACAGAGGCACAGACACCAGCAAGTCAATGTACTATATATTCTTTCTAGACTAGAGTTTGAATTATCACCGCTTTTATTGACTGTTGCTTCTCTTACATTGAAATCTATGCATCCACAGTCTAATGTAGGATAGAACTATGTTTTTTTCTTATACTAACATTCATATATTAATTAAGCCAAAACTACAGGACATAGGACATTGTTGCACCTCTTGCGGTATAAGTCGGGGATGTTTAGTGTACATATCTAGATTAACAAAATCAGCTAACCACATAGGGCAGCTATCCCAGATCTGCATACTAATTTGCCTAGCATTATTACCTTTCTCATAATCAGATTACAATTTAAGATTTCACTGGCTTAGTTGTGCATTTTGTATATCACAGAGACGCGTCAAACAATGCTATTCGAACAAATTGATCCATACTATTGCAGCACATATGAATGAACTTATCTTGCCTTTTACCACATGAGAAAATGATGATGAGTTGGTGGATGGTTGTTTTGAGCAGGTATCATTGGATTGCACATTAGGCATAAGTCCTAGAAGGCAAGTCTTAATATCAAAGCAATGTGGATTCGATGGTCTCGTGTGACAAAATAGTTCATCACAATTCACAAGTACTACTATTAATTAGTGTAGAAATGTACAATATGCACTGTACTTGTGTCTTTGAATCAGTCTGTTACAAGACACATGACTTTTTTGTGCACAAAAGTTGTGAGACAAAGGTTCTATTTTTCGACTAGTGTCACCCACATGGGGTTGATCTGAGCTGTTGTTAGCAAAAGCAAAGTCCCAACTGATTCCAGAGGAAAAGATCATCAGAGCAGGAACTGGTAATAGACTAATAGTATTTGATAGGATAATCATGTTAATTCAAAAGATTTGCCCCAAGTGTATTCCTGGCAACCTTTAAGAGCTAAGGATTTGATTTTGGGACTCTTAATTATTGCTTTATCATGATTATAGAAACTGTTCTGATGGATGAATCACAGAGAATCTGATACCATTTGCTTTAGCTTCTTTTATGGTTTCGTGTTCGATTTTCATTTTTCATGTCAGCGACTCAGCGCAATATATGTCATTGAAATTATGCACGAAATTGAGAAACTGTGTAAGCTCCAAGTCATAATAGTAAAACAATGTTATGCAGACGACGAAAGATACATATTTTGGTAATGGGCGAAGCAGATAAAAAAATTACTCGGTATTGTAAGAATGAAGATTTGTTTCACTTAAAAAAAATCCCAGACAGGCATATGTTAGACTGCAAATAGCCTTGGTCCACAATAGAAATTCAGCCGTCTTAATCTAAAAGGCAAAAATGATTCAGGTAAAATTGTAGGTCAAAATTCTCCAAGAAGATTTCCTAAGCTTTGAGCCTTCCGTAGAATTTCTGCTTCTCCTGGGTGGTCTGGAAACGACCATGACCAAATTTGGATGAGGTGTCAATAAACTTGGGAGTGATAACTTCAAGCGCAAGGCGAGATGTCTGGTTGAGGAGAGTTTGTCGGAGGGTAACCACTCTCTTCTTTGGGCCGACACAGCAACCCTTGATCATCAGGAAATCATCCTTCACAATACCATAGTGAGCAAATCCACCCATGGGGGTGATATCCTTCTCAGTCCTGTAAGAATATGATTTACTATAAGCTTAATAAATATAGCACCAAATAACAAGGTATCATTTCAGTCTCAGTATTAAATTTAACTCCAGTTGCCTTTCATTTGCAAAGACTCTCAAGGCATTCAAGCAGAATCATAATTAAGAAAAGACACGACAGAGAACACAAGTAGATCCTGAAATAAAATCTAAATGCATAAAAACCAAAAGAGCAGCGAAAAGCATATACACAATAAAATCATAACAGTATTCAAACCTGTCAAACTCAGTGCTGGCCGTGTGTTGTTCGGTTCCAACCTTGCCAAGCCTGTAGACCTTTTTGTTCATTTCAGTACGGTGATGGTATCCATTCTGACCTGCCCTAGCAACAGTGAAGGAAACTCTAGCAGGATGCCATGCACCAATACAAGCCACCTTTCTGAGACCTCTGTGCGTCTTGCGAGGAAGACGAGTTACACCCCAACGAGTAACAACACCTTCATAACCTTTACCTTTTGTGACACCAATAATGTCAATCATCTCATCTTTCTGGAAAACTGCATCAACAGGGACCTGCTTCTCAAATAACCCATAAGCAAAGTCAACCTTTTGAGCTATGGTTCCACCATTCACTTGGATCTCCATAACATGTGCCTTCTTTTGTTTCAGGCCCTTCATCTTCCTTATCTGATAAATGCATCGAATTTATTACCATAAGGTCATATGAACTCTTACAACCAAAAGATACACATCACATAATTTAATTTAGATATAAAGACGCAAACACATCTGAAACAAAGTCTAAACACACGTAACATTTTAACAAGACCAAGACTGATGGAGAAGATTTTACCTGGGTGTGAGCCAGTACACGGACAACAGTGGCATACTTCTTAATTTTATCAAGCTGTGACTGCATATCCTTCTTTCCATCATCACTCTCCAGATTCTTAGCGTACTTGGTGAAAGCCTTCTTCTTGGAATGAGCCCAGTTCTTGTAAAACCTCCTCTTTATCTCCTCACTGAGATGCTGAGCCCAAACAGTCTTAAGGCTGCGAAGCCCTCGGGGAGTGTTGACATACCCAACCACACCAACAATGACCATTGGTGGCGTCTCAATAATGGTGACAGCCTCACATGCCTCCTTCTTGTGAAGTTCTGCAATCAAATATTTCAAGTTCACATAGAAAAACAAAAATCAGCAATAGTTCAATGCTAAATCACACACACAACAGAGTAATATACGACATTAGAAATTACTTGATCCGGGCTTCTCGACCTCTCGGACTATGTGGGTCATCCCAGCCTTGTAACCCAAGAAAGCCGTCAGCTTTGGCGACTTTGTTTGATCATCCTTTGGGAAAGACTTCACTGCATTTTCAATTCATGATCACACATCAGCATTGAGCAAAAGACACAGTATTGTGCAACAGCATTTGGTATACAATGTAATTCAATTCAATTCAATCAATAACTATATTACACAGCTGATGAAAAAACAGCAAGCATTTACGATATAACAAAAGGATGAAAGCTTTTATCTAAAATCGAAACATTGAATCGAATTGAAAGATTACCCTTTCCCCTATGGCGAGCAGCTCGCTTCCTGGGTAGGAAACCGAGGGACCCGTGCCTTGGGTGCTCAAACTTCCTGTGCGACATTTTCACTCTGAAACCAAAAACAACAGAAATTGATTTACAAAACGAGAATTGTTGAAGAAAGCTTTGACAAGCTGGTAAAAGGTAATCATCGGAACGGGTATTGGAATTAGTAGAGATTAGTATTGACTATTACCCTGCTGTAGAGGCTTCAGCTTCACCGTCAGTGGAAAACCCTTGTTCAGTCGACTGCGTAAGAACTGAATTAGGAACACGATACTGGGCTATTGCCAATCTTGGGTCAGGCCTTAGTGAAGCCCAATTATGATTTCATATCCGCAAGCTTCACCTGACAATTTTGGGGCACATCGGGTAATTTTGGGACCAAGTGCCACTTTGATACCTGAATTACGGAAGATGTCTCGTCAAGGACGGTTTCTGGATAATTTATGTAGAGACGTACCTTAGTTTGTTAAGAAAATCATCGATACGATAAATTAAAATATTTATATAACACCTCGTTTTAACTAGTACACTTTTATCTACGTATTTTATTTCGAAGTGTGTTAATTGAGTTTCCGTTTAGATAGTAGTATAGTACTCTTTCCGTTTCATAAACTTCATACATTAT
The DNA here is from genome assembly GCA_036897095.1 of Plantago elongata. Taxonomy (NCBI): domain Eukaryota; kingdom Viridiplantae; phylum Streptophyta; class Magnoliopsida; order Lamiales; family Plantaginaceae; genus Plantago; species Plantago elongata. Next base: position 15,305 of record JAYMSP010001121.1, read on the forward strand.
GGCTGACGCATAATTTTATGTAAAAAGTTAAAGTAATAATAAAAAATGAAGAAGGTGGGGAAAAGTGTACTTTTACGCGATGTTTGGGAAACAATTGTAATCGGTCAATTTGACTTGATGAATAATGATTTGGCCTAAAATAACTTCAAATACCCCATTTAAATTTCATTCCAAACACAATTTCACCAAATGCCATTCAAAATCTATACCAATCAGCCCCTTAGTGATAAAATGTATAATTTTTGTATAAAGTTGAAATTGTTTATTATTTATTAATGATGAGTAATTTATTCTTTTAATAATGCATAAAATTTGATCGGACGACTAAAGATTAAATTCATCACATCTAGTTGGGCTCTAAGTTAGCCTCTCCGTAATAAAGAAAAGGGATTATATCATGTAGATTTGTACTTACGCAATACGCGATGACAATGAACTGTCAAATACTACAGAGGTATAATTGAACTTGTACGAATTCTAATTACATCTATATTTATACAAATACAATTATAGTGGCTGAATTACACGTTTACATCTACAATCAACTGACAACTCCTTACTAGTGACCCACTAACAAGTCCTTAATGTAAATAAAGAATACTACTGGAGTGATGAATTATCAATGAGCCACCAAAATAAGGCATTTCATTGAATACCCACCCAACAAGCCGTCAACCTTTCAGTGGCCTACGATTACACTGCAAAATTCGCTGGTACTACAAAGCATAGAAGTTAAGAATGCATCCAAACTTGCTCTATGCTCAATCTTGACGATGATGGTGATGAAGATTCACCATAACACATTTTCTCAATATCACATGAAGTAGAAACAAAACTTGCCTTCCTTAAAGTTTACAACCTCTTGGCTGCCTCAGATATTATTGGGCAGCGCAGGTCATTAATCTGCAAAACCCTGTGGCTCTTCGTGCATCTTCACCTCAGACAGAGGCAGCAGAATATATCGTCAACTGAAGAAGACTAGAGAATTACAGTCTCCAAGTCTATATCAACTTTATGGTTTACTAAGTGATGACATATTTATTAATTGATATATCAACTCTGGTTAGCTCATTGCAGCTGATGCAGGACTAAGATCCGTTCAACATGACACTGTCTGCAGGAAGAAGGTATCTTGATCATTTCCACATGTTGGACTCCAGAAACATAATACTCGAGAAAACTAAAAAGTAAGTTCCATAGAAGATATATATTGAGTTGAGAGCAAAATCAGTTTGAGAAAGAAATCCCGAATCATACCATCAAAACATGACGAAACGGCCATACCTAACACCAGAACCTGAAACCATTTTGATGAATCAGGATTATGCAGATCTTCCTACTTCAGCAAACTCCAACGGTGTCTGCCAACACATTCATGAAACTGATAAGTAGAAATAAATAAATAATAAAAGAAATTTGGAAACACGGATTTTTATAGATGTAGTTGTGTAAGTAAGAAAAGCACATGACAATATTATAATTGGGACAGAAAGATGAAAAAGTCGTGATATATAGTGACAATTATGGATGAGTAGCACAGCTACTTTTGTTGGTACCTTGATGCAATGGACATATATTTTTCTTCTAAAGTCAAAGAGCCCTTTCAAGTGATAAGATAGACACAGTCTCTATTCATCAAAGAGCCGCACGAACACTTGTGTTGGCAAGTCCGGTGGCTCTTTTTGATGATGATGAACCACCATGAACAGTGCGTGATGCCCTTTGCTCTATTTGATGGGCTTCGCGTGCCATCCCCGCCTTTCTAAGGCATGCCATTAAAGAATTTGTGGTGATAGAATCAGGTGCACAACCCAAAAGCAACATCTTTTCAAAAATGCCTATAGCTTCATGCATTCTCCCTTTCATACAGTGTCCTAAAATGAGTATGGTGAAAGTCATCTTATCATGTCTGCATCCTTTTGCTTCCATTTCTGCAACAATCACATTTGCATCATCTACATTACCAGCTTTGCAGAATCCATCTACTATGGGGTTATAAACAAATGGTGGGGGTATAATATCCTCCCTCCGCTTCAGCTGATGCAAAAAATTACGAGCTTCGTTCAATCTATTTTCCCTACACAGGGCACTAATTAAAGCAGAAAAGGTGGATACATTAGGAGAAACCTTCAGCGAACTCATTTCATCCCAGAGCTTCAGGCATTGATCCACATCACCATGCCGACCATGACCATCAATGAGCGAAGTGAAGATAGCAGCATCAGGATAAATACCGCAAGCAGTCATCCTTTTGTACATGTTTAAAGCCATATCCAACTCGCCCTTTTTGCCGAATCCACTAATAATAGTATTATAGGTAAAAATATTTGGTTGAATCCTATTAGCAACCATCTCGTCTAAGAGCATTGTAGCATCCTCCATCTTGCCCAGCTTGCAGTATCCAGATATAATTGGCGTGTAAGTCTTAACATCCGGTGAGTACTCACGCCTTTTCTGCACATCTCTTAGTAACTCCAGTGATTTATCCACCCTCCCAACCTTACACAACCCATTGATTAGGGTATTATAAGTTACAATATGCGGACGGATATGAAAACTCATCATGACATCAAATAACTCAAACGCTTTATCAATGTCACCAGCCTTACACAAACCCCCCACCACTATGTTAAAACTGAAATTATCAGGGCAAAAGCTCCTCAGCCTCAACACATGATCCTTAAAAAAGGCAACAGCCTCACCAACACGATTCTTACCAATTAGCAAACTCAAGAACTTATTATATACAAACGAATTAACTCGTTCCCCTCTCTCATCACAGAACTCAGCTTTCGCAATCAGAAACTGTTCGACAAGTCTATAATCGCCAGCATTCCCAAGCGAATAAACCAATAAATCCAAAACATAATCATTCGGAAACAATCCGTCCTCTCTCATATACTCGTACACTAATCTAGCCAAATCATGAAGACCAGATTGACATAGGGACCTCAAAAGCGTTTCAAAAGTTTCGTCCGAGTGAATCAGATTCAGATTAAGCCTCGAGTAGCAGAAGAAGCTAAATGCTAACTTAGGATCATTCAATCTAGTATTGATGTGGAAAATAACACCGAAAGCAACAAACGGATTCAAATTCTGGCGGAAGAAATTGGAGTTAAAAACGGTGAGAGATCGAGAGTAATTAATGCAGAGTGTGCATACCACCTTTATGAACCAGAGAGTGGACGCTGATGAAGATGAGTGAGATGACGATGATTCCGTGCAGGTCTGGCTATGGAGAAATGACGTAGGGAAAAGCTTAGAAATGGACACTCTCGGAGCCGCCAGTGGAAACAATCGCATTGTTTCCAATCGATTCACAGATTTGGTCGAGCAATAGAACCGATTATGTGAAGGTAATCGAAAATAGAGTGGAGTTCATGCCATTGTTGCCATGGAGAAAGGGATTTTGGGTTTAAGATTCGATTGATCGAGATGAGATTAGGGTTTAGGCGCCGGTATTGGTTCCCAAGCTCAGCTGCCTGAAAGCTGAAAGTCCATTTTTTACCTGTTTATTCGGATTACTTCTAAAAATTTCATCAAAATTTCAATCAATATTTCGATATTGACTTATTCGAATTGTTCGTAAACATATTAATTAACAAACGAACACGAACACGAACACGAATATAAAAATTATTGTTCAATAGTTCGTGAACTGCTCGTGAATAACATATATTTTTTTATTTAAATAATATAGTAAGTAATATAATATGATAATACATTTTGGATAGTTGTAGACTTCTAGCTTGTCTTAATTTATATTATTCGTACGATTATGTATGACATATGAGATTTTAATATTTACCTTGAAATATAATTTTTTATGGACCCTTCATTCTATTTTTGTAATACTTTTTGTTTGATTTTTGAGATCTTAACAATGAAAAAACTATCCGAGAACACGACCTTAAAAAACAAACACGAAAAAATGAAAACCTTAACAAACTGAACATGTTGTTCGACGAACACAAATATGAACACGAACACTAAAATTCTTAACGAACAAATATTCAATAAATTTACATGTCCAATTCGTTCAATTCGATAAACAACTCTAGTGCAAGAGGATATAAGCGTCTATTTAGATGGCTAAAGTTGTAGCTTAAACAGTCAACAAGAGGATTATTAACTTAATTAAGATAATTCGTACAAATCTAACTTTAAACTGTAGCTCAATCCGTCTACATGTCAAATTCCTTTTGCGTCATGCTTGATCATTAGACGTATGAAAGACAATTTGGCCCTCCAAGCCAGTCAAACTCGCTTTGACCAGTCCATTAGGGCTTATGGGTCGGGCCTGAGCTTGATATTGTAGCCCATGAGACGTGTTCGGGCCTAACTTTTAGTTCCGTCTTATAGTCGTTCCGTTCCACATTGATTTTGACTTTTTTCAGAGTCAACAAAATTGAAGTTCGACCATGTATTACTCATAAACGATAATCGTAAAATCATATTCTAGTGAAATTACTACCTTTGACCTTGTTTGCAAATACGTTACATGTCAACCGCCTTATTTGGTACAATTGTTGAGAAACACACTTACCCTTTAAAAGCTTGCATGCACGTAATATTGCCCTAGTTTTTCTATCCCAGTTGCATTTTCCCCATAAATCGTTGACTAATAGTATTATATTAAGATTTTGAGGCACACAAAATTTTAATTTCCGAACAAATTTACATTAAGGATCTGCATAATTTAAGGGATTCTGAAGGAAAAGAAAAGAATTGAAAGGAAACTCAAAATTATTGGAAAAATGTAGAAGGAAAACCAGTGTTTTCTCTTTTTATTGATATTTGGTAGTTTTTCAGTTTTTCAAAAAAATTGACAGTTAATTTTGTGACATTTCTTCTTCTTTTTTAACTTTTTCATAATTTTTTTCTTTTCTATCTTTTATTTTTGTTAAATGGTGTACGAGTACAAAATAATGTTATTATTTGACCAAAATATAATTTTTAATTACATACAAATTAACATTTGGAATTATGAAACATGACTTTAAAATAACTATTAAGGTGAAAAGAATTGAATAAAATTGTGAGTATACGTAACTTAACTAGTTTGTTTTAGAATAATTTATTTTCTTATTTTTGAAAGTATTAGTAAATACTGCAAGTGTAAATTGTGCATTGATGGGGATTCTCCATATATATCGCTACATAGAATATAGTTATAAAGCTTATTGATAAGACAAGATATTAACATATGAATACAATGAATGCTATAAATAAAATAAGTTATATGTAATGTATAGATCAATATCAATAATAATCACTTTTAAATTAAATATATTTTCTCAAAGTATTAATTTATGTAAGAAAAATCATAAAGAGATAAGAATTTATTATAATTTTTTCTATTATTGTTGTTTTTTTCACTTTTCTAGGTTTTCTTATATTTTCCTTTTCAATGTATTTATTTTCCACTAAAACAAACATGAAAAATTAAAGATTCCTTTTTTTTTTTTTCATTTCCCTCGAAATTCCTCAAACCATATCGAGCCTAAGTTTAAATTTATAATACAAATCATATCAAATTTAAAACTTAAGAGGGTCACTCTGCATACATGCAAAAATTCGGGGTCACCCAGCACAAAAAGGTCAAACTTGAGCTTCTTATATCGTCGGAGTTTTAATAAGACGTCGTTTCAACCAACTACACCTAGCACTGATTCACAGTCCGTCAATGGCTTCCAGCTAGAAGAGGAACATCTGAAACCCTAATTATCATACACTTTCAGCAATTCGTCCCAATTCACCCCTTTCCCCTTCAATTGCAGTGCATCCAAGTCCTTTTCCCTCCAATACCAATTCCAATAAGAGAAAAAACTCCTTGAATTCTGACATGGATGCAAAAGATATACTAGGATTGCCAAAGAATTCGCTTCCTGTACAGGAGAAGAAGCCGAAGACTCCCAAAGAATCTCAGAGAAAACCTGATGGAATTTCACGCGAGGTCTCTTCAACACAATTTTTTAATTTCCCCACACTTCTAATTGCCAGTAATTGAGCTCTGAAGTGGAATTTGTCTGTAGGTTTATGCGCTCACTGGAGGAATAGCTCCTATGATGCCCGCCATTGACATCAATCAGCTCAAACGGAAAGCCCAAGCTGAAAACGAAAAGGTTCGCATGCTTGAATTTAGTGATAGAAAATAAAATTGTGATTGAACTTCCTTTGGTTACTTAGTGTTTGAAGTTTCTGTATGCAGATTACGTGGCAGTGGCTCCCGTTCACTAATTCTGCGCGGAAAGATAATTTGGAGCTCTTCCACTGGGTATGTATCTCTTTTATTCTGGTATCGGTTGTGTTTGAATTTCTTTAGTGAATTGTGGACGCATAATTGGTAACCGAATGCTTGTAGGTTAGAGTTGTCAATGGTGTTCCACCAACAGGCGACTACTCGTTTGCAAAGTACAACAAGGTAATTTGTGTTATTCTTCAGCATTGAGACAAACGGAGATTCTCTGTCCTATTTTACACGTAGACTACTGGAGGTTTCTGATGTTTAGAAGCAATGCAGTCTGTTGAGGTGATCAAGTACACTGATGAGGAGTACGAGAAGCATTTGAAGGATCATGTACGTACTCGGAATATAATTTCTCCCTTCAGACTATATATCTTTTATTTTTTTTATTTTTTTATCATTGTTGATAATTAGCTAGATCATGTACGTACCTCGGAGTATAATGTCCAGGCAGATCATATTGCTAACTGTCGCCTTGGATTGATAATGGCATATGATAAGTAGAACTCCCGAGTATCTGTATCTCAAGCATATTGATCATTTACTGGATAGATAAAGAAAATGCCTATCTAAAAAAAAGCCCTTAGCAGTGGGTTATAACCAGTATAACACAAGTAGGCATGGAAAAGGCCCCTACTAAACCTCGAACACAATAGAATCTCTGTAACTTTGTATACTTTAGTACTTGAAACTTGAGCTACTGTTGGTGAACTTTTTAAGCAATGTGTCAGGCCTATGAAAATTGTCATGAGGCAACTATTTGTTGAGATTCTCTTGTTAATTGTTAATTGCTTTCAGATGTGATAACATAGCTCAGAATACATATTATTCTTTTTTCTTGTTAGGAATGGACCAAGGAAGAGACGGATAAATTGTTTGATATGTGTGAGCAATTTGATCTCCGGTTCGTTGTGATAGCTGACAGGTTTCCATCATCAAAGACCATTGAGGAACTGAAACATCGTTATTACAGTGGTAACCTGATTTGTCTGATGAATTCCTTTTTTTCTTCAGATTATTTGCAATCAGCATTAACCATGAGTATCTTTGTTTCTGTGGCTGTTTCATCTTGAATTAAGGTTCTGATTCCTTTTCATGAATGTCTGCAGTATCTCGAACAATTTTAGTTGCTAGAGCTGCATCCCCTGCCGATGTAGCTGGACATCCACTTGTTAAGGTTTGTTGGTGTTGCTTGTCAGCTCAAACAAATATTCCGGACGTTCATATTTAATTGTTTCTTTATCGAGTGTCTGCCACTTGTAGGGTCGGTTAAGCTAAATTTTCGTTTGTCCATGTATCAAGCAATATAGATGAACTTTGTCATTCTTATGGGGGTTATCCTGATTGAATATGCTCTCTGATGATGTAGGACCCATACAATGAGGGTCAAGAGAAGGAACGCAAGCGTGCATTGTCCATGGTACTCTCTCAGACAAAGCGACAGGAGCGCAGAGATGTTGAGGTGTGATACCATTAATTAATTCACTGTGACATAGTCTGGTAACATCGAAGAAGCCTTTTGTTTTCATTTTAGTTCTTTGATATACCCCATTACTTATGTTGTCAGGTTGTTGCTCAAGCAAAGAGGATATCTGAGGCTCGGAAGACTATAAAGGTCTTTCCCAACCCACCTTCCTGTGAAATAAATGCATAATTAATCTTAATCTTAGATAAGTGTTGTAAAAGATGATGGTAACGTATGGGTTTCTTCTATGCTACAGCAGGTGGTACAATCCCTTGCCCTAGTATTTAAATTTTTTGTCACTTTACTTATTTTTTAGATTACTTCAATTATTTGTCATTTATCTTGCCTAGTTTCATTCGTTTACTTTAATTTAACCACCTGTAATCACTTAACTTGTTCTGTTCTTTTACTTGACGTCCATTTATTCTTTTCTTTTCCCAATTTTCTCGGTTCTTCTTTGGTGTATCATTGTTATCTTATTATTCTGATAATGTTGACAACGAAGCGCAGCTCAGTTGGTAAGACACTTCACCTCCAACCAATAGGTCGGGGTTCGAGTCACCCTTTAGCCGTTTCAAATAATGTTTGATGCCTTTGTCCTCTTTATTCTTTTGTGCTATTTTATTTTTGTAGCTTCTTCCTTAAATTGCCTGTTACCTAATCCTAATGCTTTAATCATCATCCTACTGTGTCCGTGTAATTTTGTGAACATAACATGTTCAGGAACAAACAATTTTTCTTTATTTGACGTTACTCAAAAGTCAAAACTTGTTTGTTATTAGTATTTTCTGTTTTGGTCTTTAAATGATAATATTAGCCCTATGACTATTCGGACATGTATAACTGTGTGAGTAGCACCAGTCATTATATGCACTTTTTTGGCCGTCTTGCTCTCTGTCTATTTTATTAACACCTACCTTCGGATTATTATAATATTACATCAACTAGCTCAAAATTATTTTCTCGTATGAAATCTGTCTCACAACTTAAGTATTACTATGTGCTATCTTCTATTTTAAACTGATTTCACAAACATTATGTACTCTTATATTATTATATCACATCTGTTTTTCTTTTTTTACAAGAATAGCCCTTTATAGTGTAGAAGTACTACAGGCACTTCACACAGAATGCATTAGACTTTAAAATTAAACATGAAATAGATATGACATAAAATAGAATTACAGTAATATGAAACAGGAAAAGAATAAGAGATGTTATATTACACAAAGAACTATAGATAAAGAATGGAAAGAGATAGAATCAACTAAGTATGCTAATAAAGAATAAAGCAACTTTGATTATATGATAAAAGAACTAGTGTAATGCACAAAATAATGACCGAATCACAATATTGAAAATATTCATGGCTAACAAATGGAGTATAACAAAACAGGTAAATTAATAAAAAGTGATTTTTAAATGTTGTAGAATGCATTAGAATTTAAAATTAAACATGAAACAAAATTAAAATAAATAGAAGTATTATGAAACAGGAAATGAACAAGAGAGATACACCAATACATAACAAACTAGTGATAAAGAATAAAAATAGATAGAATCAACTGAGTGTAGAAATAAATAATAAAGCAATTTTGATCATATACTATGATAACTGGTGTAATACATAAAAGAGTACAAAGCATAATGTTGAAAATTGACGTGGCTAACAAATGTGGTAGAACAAGGCAGGTAAGTAATAAAAAGTGATTATTAAATTAAATGTGGTAGAATGCATTGGATTAAGTTTCAAATGAGAGAAAGATAAAATATAATAGAAGTAAATGAAACATAAAAGGAAAAGGAGAAGTAATACAGAAAGTAACATAAGATAAAGAATTTAAAGAAATAGAATCAACTAAATATTGAAATAAAGAATAAAGCAGCTTTGATTATATAAGACGGGGCAATACGCAAACTAGTGTCGAAGCATAACACTGAAAATAGATGTTGCTAACAAATGTAGTAGAACAAAGCAGGTATGTAATAAATAGTGATTAATAAATTTTGAAAGTGGGGCCGCCTGGCAGTTGTACTGCCTGCTGCAGCATAGAAGAAACCTAATATGATGTAGTATGCCTTATATCCAGTATAAATTTCATACTGCCACCATTTGAATTAAAAACGCCCTGCCAATTCGTTACGAAATTAAGGTGATTTGTGTTGCCTTAATTAATGATTGGCTTGAGAGAAGAAGGTAAACGAATAAATAAAAGATTTCAATGATAATAAACTCCACCAGAACTGTCTTAAAATAGTACATCGTGAAAGAACAAAGGCTTCAATTAAGTTTAATTTAATAAGAATAGGGAAAACTTTTTTAATTACAGGAGTTGAATAGATTAGGGATATAAATTGCATGGAGTGGTGTAAAATTGGGAAAAGCTCTTTAATTAGCAAATATATCAAAGTGATGGCATTTTCTAGGTGGAGAGATTTTAAAGAACATAATTCCTGCATGTCCCTGTCCCTTGCCATCATGTTCATGTGCTTTACTCAGGTGGGAATGTTCTTTCTTTTTCAGGCACCCAAAGAGCTAGAGTTGCCAATTACTTTGGATGTTGGATCGTTTGCGGCTGATGATGCTACTGTTGATACCGTGTCTCCTTCCACAAATTCTCAGTTACCCCCAATTATCACAGATCCAGCTGCCGAAATTGCTACAGTTGTTTCTTCCCTTCGTATGGTATGTTTGGAGTCGTTTTGCTGGTCCTCCTAATTAATTTTTGCTCCTAAATACTTGGTCAGGTGCACCTTGCTTCGTTTTAATAGTGGTCTAATAATGTCTAGTTAAACATTGTTCCCCTGAGAAAAAGGTAAATATTAATTGGCCTTGTAATGATATAATCAACCACGTAAAATTATTTGTGCACTTTAATATCCTTCTAGATATGAATGGGGCATTTGTTTTATGTGATGCTGATTAGCGCATAAAACAAATTTGGAATTGCTTTTTGCCTGCTAGATAATCATTACTGTTGACAAGAAAGGCAATTCACCCCCCCCCCCCCCCCCCCCCCCTCGGGGGTTGCAAGCGTGTCTCTGTGTCCATATATTCCCTCTGGCTGAACTTTTATTCGGAACGTTTTTTTAAAATGCAGATGCGCGTGTACTTGAGAACATATGGACTTGATCAAATGGTGCAAGCTGCAAGTTCCTCAGCAGGACTTCGGGTAATCAAACGGGTCGAGCAGACTTTACAAGAGCTTGGGGTTAGTTTCCAAACCTTTTTAACACTGTAATCTAAAGTGCACTCTCCTTGCACTCGTTCTGTTTTGTGTACTTGTTAAATATTTGCTGGTCAGTCTACTTGTCACTGAATCCAAATTATTCATCCTGTCGCTTTGTCACCTTGCCTTTAGCCATACATACTTTCTAGAGTTTCTGCCTCTTTGTTATTTATATGGCTTTTTAATATTGTGTTACTTCCTGTGTGCTCTTCATCTGCATCTACATATTTGGGAACAACTAGTATTTTATTTTTGTGGTTGCGCAGGTAAATTTAAAGCCAAAAGTGCCCACAAAAGCTGTTTGTGCTGAGCATCTTGAGCTGAGAAAGGAAATATTAACGTTATTGAATCTTCAGAGACAGGTGATTCCATTTTTCATTCCTTCTGTACTGAAATACTCCTACATTCATATACTATTATTACTATTATGTTTTATTTTATGCTCTTCATTGCAGTCTGATTCTTTAATGTCTTAGTTTCGTGTGCTGGTGGTTTCCACCGAGTGACAATTAAGAGCTCAAATTATGTTGCAAAACTTTCCAGTCAAATATGCTTGTTTACAATTTGGGTTGGTCGAGTGAATGTTCATGAATGACCTCCACTTTTCATATGATTAGTTGCAAAACAAGCAGGCAGATGCAACATCACACCGGGATGGTTCATACACTGAAACTACTGATACACCACCAAAGGTAGATGCTATCATTTATTTCACTCGCATTTTTTGAATAGTTTTTAGCTCCCCTGGCTTAATCCTAAATATCTTCTGTTCAACAGCGCCCAGTCCGAGCTGCAGATATTGATCGGACATTTACCCCTGATGCCATAAACGTTGGAGGTATTTTAATGTGATAACAGCTTACATGTGCAAATCATTAAAAAGGAAAAAAAAAAGCTATCGAATTATGCTTTGTTTAGACAGATTTTATCAATTTAATTTGTTGAATTTCAGGGGAGAGATTTATCAAAAGGGATCAGAAACGCAAGGTACAGTTGCGCCCTCCTTTTAATATACTGTTTATATCCGATGTTATCTCTTGCTGACACTTTCACAATATTTATTTTTCTGAAGGGACCTGGAAGATTGGCAGAAGCTCCTTCATCACCCGCCCAATCTAAAAGGCCAAGAAAGTTTAAGAATTCAGAATAAAGGTGGATACATCTCTGCCTTTACAGTTCTGTCTATATATTATGTTGGGTTGAGGGCAAGGTTATAATTCAGGGCAGTGTTAATATTGCACGCCATTTAATAGACTTCCACCGTGTACTGCTTTCATGCCTGTGCGCCGCTGGAATAGACACAACTGTTGGGCACAATCCTTGTATCTCGGTTAACTGTCTGAGAGGAAATGACTGCTCGCCTGCCAGAAAGTTTACATATTCTTTTTCCTTCCCGTAGATGAAAAGGTCATTTTTGTGATCCCAACTAACGATGCAACTGTTCAAAGGAGTGCAGATTACCATGCCCTTCCGCCATATCTGAACGTTTTTGTTAATTTATAACCAGTAGTCTGCTCGTGATCATGTTGTTATATATTGGAAATATTAGAAGTCTGTAGTTTCATAGAACTGTAGAAGTACTCATATCTGGGAGATTTAAATTACATACTGCGGACTTGTATGTAACTTTGCATGCAAATGGCTTAGCACTAGGCCAATTTGCACAATGTTTTGCCCATTTTATCTCCTATTCACAATTTCTTTTTAGAACGGCTAAAGTTGACTTGAATTGTCGACTTATTGGTTGGAATTGAAACGTCTTACTAACTGAGCTAACTGAGCTGCGTTTTGTTGTAATCTCTTATTGACAAATTATGTGTACAACAATACCCTAGTATCTTGATCGAGGATTTGAGATGATTTTTAAGTAATCTGCCTCATTATACATAGGTACAAAGTAACAATCTCCTACAAGATGTGTTGTTATCTAATCTCACTAGACGCAAATATACAAGTTTAATGTATATGCACCAACTAGACACAAATGTCATAGAACTCGATCCTCAGATGTTATGTATTGGGTAGAGCAGTCTGAATATATCCTAAAATTCGGTACTCTAGATTGATTCCGATTCAAGGGTTATTACATAGATCAGATCTACTATTATTTTATTGATCATATGGTGAAGGATGATTCACATTATTCATTTAATGTGTATGTTCATATTTGTATATTTATGTGGAGTAATATAGAGTATTTTTCATCACATTATTTATGAAATAAATTATAAGTCTGGTCTAGTTAATTTTTTTTTTAATTATGTGTTATTTAAATCAGATTGAGTGTCATACATTTCGTTCCACCAAGTAATCTTTTCTAGTATCTTGAAAAATGCGAAACAGATTTCAATTCTTGTAATGCCTTAAAAGTTATGGCCTTCATTTTCCTAAGCTCGTTAAGAAGTCAAAAGTAGCACGTAATGATTTGTCACCTTCTCTTGAATTCTAGATAATATTATTGACTTGCGTGTATGAATCACTAAAATTAAAAGCAACTACTACTGGTAAATTTAATTGAAAAGAAACAAGATTAAGCCGTCCAAGGGCAGCTTCAGAGCGGCCTCATAATTAAATTAATTATGCTGGGCATGATAATTAAAAAGTAATGCGACCATTAGTGCAATTATTTATATTCCAAGAAAAATAATGCAATTATTTACTACGCAATCCTTATAATTTGTTAAATCACGACAATTGTTTGGTTGGAAATTTGTTCAATCACCTCGTTCGAAATAGACCGAACACTAATTGAAGTCTTCGTGTCTTAATTTGATAGAGAGGCAGCGCAGGTAGCTCTTTAAATTGACACATAAAGTTTGATTTGATTGTGAGATTATAGCTACCAAATCACTGACTGTTACATCATATAATTGCTAATGACTAATCTTACTAATTGATCTGCTTGATATTGTTGGTCAAGTTTGGTCTCACCTGTGAGAGTCTATTTTAGGTTGAGAAGTTTGTTAGAAGTTACAGTAATTAGTTGAAAACTATAGTTGATATAAATTGCAATAAATGGAATTTATGTTCGTCCGTATAGATTTATGACTTGGTCGACTGGTATAATGACTATACATTCAAACTATGCACTAAATGTATGCCTAAGGATTACTTGAAAATTAGGTATACATTGACTCACGCAATATTAACGTTAAAATTGTGAAATGTACAAAAAGAGTATTTTAGAAATTTTGATGGCACTTGGAGAAGCATATATACATTCAAGTGGAATAATCAAATGTACTTTTCTACTCAAATCCACACAAAGTACAAGGACAATTAAATAATTATAATCAATGAAGAAAATATAGTGAAGTGGAGTCCCATATGATGATATTCATAGTACACTATTATTATTGTGCAGACACACTGTTTCTGGTTGGTTCGATAGATGATTGAACGAATCGTGTCGCATCAAGGAAGATTGATAGTATTGGTATCATGCTATGTACCTGCTTCAACAAGCAGCACGAATCTTCTTTTCCAATTACTCACCTCCGCCATGAAACTAATTAACTAAATCCATTCGTAAATATTTCAGGAGAACTTCATACATTAACAATAGAGAGGAAAAAGATAATATATTCTAAAATAATAAACTTTTTAAATTACATAAGTTACATTTTCAAATCATATGCTTTGTCAATTTCTTTTATACTCCCAACCTCTCATAATTAAATTACCCGTCAAATTTTAGTGTATAACCTATAAATTTTTATCTAATTGAGACAACATCCAATATTAATAGCACGATTGTTATTATAAGATAGTCGAACTAAATAGAAACAAAATATAAAACTTGGACATTGCAGTTGGACACTAAGGATTAATTTTGTGTTCGGCCGGCGGATTGGGAGAAATACATTACATTACATACTCCAAGGCTGCAAGTACTTCAAGCATTATTAGGTTTGAAAGAAATAGAAATGAATTACACCGTCTCATTTAAATAAGTTTTAAGAAAATATATAGTATGTGATTGAAATGAGTTTGAAATGGAAAATTCCATGCTGATCTAATAATGTGTGATTTAAAATAAGTTGTACTGTAAAATTATTTTTATAAATAAAAAATTATTTTACTTTAAAGAAAAACTATTTCACTTCGAATAGAACGGAGGTATATGGAGTATGATTTATGAACATGATAGACTAAGCTATGCTTGTAATTATGGAATGCACTAGACACATGTGAGATGGAAGTAATATTCAAGTGAGGTCAATTTCATGCTCTCGGAGCACCTGTGAACTAGGGGAATAGTGGTTGCTAGGATATTCCGTAAAGGCGAATTTAAGGGGCGTTCTCAATAGAAATAATAAATTGCCTAGATTAATAATCATGTTGCTATTGAGTGTTGACCGTTGAGTACTCGTAAAGTATCCAATAAATTGAGATACGCCTCTGTGTTGATGGGTTTGAAGAATGCTAAACGTATCTAACCACTTGATTGGTTTGATTGTGCGTTTTTCTCAATTAAACTGCATAATGAAAGTTCGAAAAATAAAATGCATCATTAGATATAGTTTGACCTAATTCTACATTTTGAAATGAGTTATTAGTTTGATGTATTATTATGCATTTCAAATGTATATTTCATTCCGAAATACATTTTTCATAATTTTTTTTATTATTAGTAAAAATATATAATGAATTTTTATAATTTTTAAAACATTTTAAAATATTTTTCATAATTTTTTATATTATTTTTAATCATAATACACAATTTATTCTGAGAATTAACGTGGACGCGACACGTGTCCCGTATTTAAATTTAAAATACAAAAATACGAGTCAAATACGGTTCTAATAGAGTTTACTGTTCAATAGGGTTTACTGTTCAGTGACATCGTTGTAATATTCAAATAAGGTATAAATACATTCTCAATCGCATTTCTCAAGTACATGAGAATCGAAATGTGTTTGAATGTGGTCGAAAGTGTGTTTGAGAATATATTTTTTTAAAAATGCACAGGTTTCACCGGACTTTAATTATGCAATTTGAAAACGAAACACATCAAACTAATTATCAAATACATACGGTCAACGAACCAAACACACCACAATACACTAAACCAATCAAATCCCTAACTGAACTTGAAGAACTGATTGACTGATTCACACTAACCTCGTGTAGGTGCAATTGAGGAGTTTTGGACTATTCAAATTGTGCTCGCAAATCACATTGCTCTCCTCTCCACGTGAAGGTGCAATTGAAAAGCATCTTGTTAAGCAAGCGTTGAAAAGGTAAATTCAAAAGAATCTTGACGTTATGGACACGAGAAAACTTATTAAAGAACCACTTCTCTTTTCTTGATGATAGTCGGTCAAAAAACATACAACATACATGAACAAAATTAAGAAAACATATGCATATCTTTTATGATTTTTCTCTAAAAATACTCATACTCGTTTCACTTTATATTTAAATTTAAAAAAATTAATTTTAATTTAATTTTTGCTTATTAAAGTTTAACGAAAATTTAAAATGGCTCAATTTCATACATTTACATAATATGAGAGTTGGTAAAACCATTAAATGTTCCAACTCATAATATTAATTATGAAAATATATATACCCGGAAAATATGTAAAGGTAAAAAGAAAAATTAATGTTGCCGTATATGCTTTAGGGAAAGTAAATCGCTTGAATACTATGGAGTATGGACCAAACCTTTTCAAAAAGTGCATTATATTCTGATTGTATTGAAAATTATATTTTGTGAGATCTTTTTTAAGAAAACAAGACAAGATTGATATTGTATAAAACTATTTGCGGAAACCAAAAACCATATGAAGCTAAGTCGCCGATCTCATAAACATTGAGAAGAATTTCCCTAACCATTGGCATATTATACATTTTCCTCCAGATAAATGACAACAAAATATGAAGGGTTAAAACTTTGAAAAAAATTTGAAAGTTGAAACGATTCCTCAAATTAAGATGTAAAGTAATTTAAGAATAGTACGTGCCAAATTATCTTATTCTTCTTTCAAGTTTTGAGGTCCAAAGTCAAAAAGTTAAAATTCCCCATTTATATATTCACTTTAAATTTTTACACTTCAACTATACATATAAAATAAAACACATTAAAAAAGATTGTAATGAAATTATACATAAAGTTTATCCTTTAATTTAATTTTTCACAGATACACAATAATATTATACTATGAATGATTCACGTTAAATAATTATCATTAAATAATAAATACTATCTATAATATTTAAAGTAGTCATAAGATGGATTGATGATGAAACTTTTACCCTCAATCTTACTTCGATCACTGACTGTTCAGTTTCCTGCCTTCTGCATACTGAGGTGGGGGGCTGGAATGTACAGTATGTTCGACAGCTTTTATGGGAATCAGACGTCGACTCTATCCTTCAGACTCCTGTTCCTCTCTTCACCACGGAGGATACATGCACCTGGTCCAGAACTAAATCTAGGCAGTACTCTGTCTCGAGTGCCTATCACCTAGCTCAAGAATTGAAGCGCACTTCTCAGCAAAATAGGCAGGGGGTACTAGTTCGTGTTGAAATGAGTCCATCTATCCCTTAAAATGACTTGTAAGGAAATATAGTTGTCCCATATCTTATAGTGAGTGCCCAGAATATATTTAACAGTTCGGCCAAAGGTTATGGGAATTGGACTTGGGTGTGACATAATAAGGTGTCTAATAAGATTAATATATTTTTCTGGAGACTTTTACGTGGCTCTTTACCCGGTCGTACTTCTCTCATAAGGAGTGTCGATGTTGATATTTTGTGTCCTATCTGTAACGTGGCTGATGAATCTCCTACATATTTTCAGAGATTGCGAGTTTGCCTCACAACTTCTGAACTCGAATTCTTCGTGGTGGCATGTTGGAGCATTTGGTACCAACGTATTAAGAAGGTGCATGACAACAAGAATTTGGAGGCATGGGACACTGTCCAGTTTGTGAGACGCTATCTTGACGACTATGAAGCAGCGAAGTTTATCTACCGGGCTCCATTACCCCCTGCTCAGCCGGTAATTGGATTCCACCTGACCCAGGCGTAATCAAAATTAATTTTGATGCGTCCGTGCACCTGCATCAGGGCCTTTCCAGCGTTGGGGTCGTGGCAAGGAACTCAGCTGGTGAAATCATGGCGTGGCGTCGACTGTGTATTCCTTTTATCGGTGATATTGAAGCTGTGGAAGCTATTGCAGCTAGGACTGCTGTAATCCTTGGCTACGAGCTTGACTATCAAGCAGTGGTAATTGAAGGGGACTGCTCTACAGTGATTAATCAGCTGCGTGTTGACTCTTGCTCCCTTTCATCTGTTGGCCACATTATTGAAGAAACAAAGCTTGTTGCTTGTGTTTTTAGTTCAGTTGAATATGTTTTCACTAGGCGAGCAGGAAATAGATTAGCTAATTGCCTTACTGCTGATCATACAGTTTCTTCTACTTTTCCGGTAGAAAATCCTAATGTACTGCCTCCTTAATGATTTATGAATGAAGTTTTATTCTAAAAAAAAAAAAGAAAGTTGAAACAATTATTGAAAATTTAAAGTCCAGAGAACTAAACTATATATGCGAAGTTCAAACTCTTAGGTCATAAAAAAATTAAAATTTATCTTTTTCAAAAGTTACGAGGTTCATGCTCACCTCCTAAATCCGTCCGCAACTTTTTTTTAATCCGTGTGAGTGTAACATTTTCATATCTGGTAGAAGTATCTGAAATAATGTAAAAAATTAAAAAAGAGGAAAAGTCAAAATGTTCTTAGTTTTATCTAACGATAAATATGTCACATAAGCAAACAAACGAGTATGAAATTTCCCAAATATAAATAGGCATTTGCTGTTTGTCTACTCTCCCGCATTCAGCATTTCAGCTCAACCCAATAATATACTCAAAAGAAAACAAACACAAACAAAAAGAAAGAAGCCTTCTTCTTCTTCTTCTCCTCTTCTGTCCCTACCCTGTTCGTACTCAATTTTGAATTTCTCCTCTCTGAAAACCAAACACCAGTCACAATCGGAAACTATGTAGTGCTTACACAGCTTCTGCAAATACAATTTTATATTTATATTCTTTTTCCGTTTCCAATTTTCCGGTTGAATTGAAATTCCGATAATTTCGCTGAGTCAGGTAGAGAAATTTTGTTTACCTGTTTCTAGACTACAAGTAAGTGTTCAATGGCGTCATCGAAGGTGATGTCGTCAAGGTCACCGCCCAATCCGGATCTGCCACGTCAGTCCGTTCCACCTTCCCAATTACCACCTGATCGTGGCGGTGCTGCTGCTTTCGGCTCGATGAACATGGAGGAGATTCTGAAATCGTTCTACTCCGATTCGGATTCGAATGTGAAAGGTGAGATGATGATGAGTGAAATGGTGGCTGTTGAGAATAAGACGATTCCGATGACTCTGGAGGATTATCTGGCGAAGGCTGGAGCTGTGGCGGAGGAGGATGTTAGAGTTCCGATGATTGCTGGTACTTATGGTATGGAAGGAGGAGGAGGAGTCATGGTTGGTGGAGTTCCGCCGGTTCAATTTGGATCGTCGGTGAAGAATGGGGGTTTCGGGGTCGAATTTGGGAATAATGGTGGTGGGAGGGGGAAGAGGAGGGCTGCGGTGGAGGACGTGCCGCTCGATAAGGCGACGCAGCAGAAGCAGAGGAGGATGATTAAGAATAGGGAGTCTGCTGCTAGGTCCAGAGAGAGGAAGCAGGTTCAATTTGCTTCTTTGTTCTGTTTGTTTGTTTGTTTATGCATTTCAGCATTTTACTGATTATTGAATTCGTTAGTGGTTGTTTGAATGTGCTTTTGTTGCTTTTGTTTAAAGGCTTATACTATTGAGTTGGAGTCACTTGTGACGCATTTAGAGGAGGAGAATGCTAGGCTTTTGAAAGAAGAGGTATGTTTCTGCTGTTTTTTTTTTATTTCTTTAAGTTGAGTGAGTGTGTGCCTTTTGTGTTTGCACTGATTTCCTGAATCGAAATGATGAAATTGTGGCATTGTATTACTAATGTACTACTCCACTGCTTATTAGTAGTTTGTAATACATTACTGGACCACTTTAATTCCATGTCTCCGCTTCACCATTGTTTTTGAAGTATGTTTAGTTAGTTCGGGATGTAATGGGTCCTATGGTATAATCGATCATGATTCGAAAGATATTGGCATGTTGTGGAGTAGTTTATGTGCTTGGAACTCTTAAAGGTTTATCATTAGGACATATTCGACTTCACATTAGAATAGTTGACAGTTTTTGTTCTGAAACTCGTGAGAGCATATTGGATTCTGAGCTTTTCTTTGATTGCATGTGTGGCCAACTAGCTCCTCGAGTACATAATCATGTATGCCCAATTGGTTTGTTTTGTCGATGTTGTCTAGGAAAGATTAATAGTTGTCTTGAAGGTATCATATCACCTTAGATCATTTGTATAATATTATGTGAGTTTGCGTTTGATTCTAAAATTGCCTGTGGCTGAGGACTCTTTCTTTCTGTGATTTGAAATAAAAAAGTGATTGAGGATTGTGATTTATAATAATCTCCTGTTGATATCATTTTGAGGCAGCTTTAAGTGAAACTCTTATTTCTGCAGGAGGCATTGCACAAGGAGAGGTATAAGCAGGTACTGGACGATTTTTTTATCTCAACTGAGCAGGGGGGG
>JAYMSP010001122.1:0-35887 GCA_036897095.1 Plantago elongata
TTTGGAGGATACAGTGAAGATGAGTCTTCTCCAGTCGGGGTTGTGTGTTTGATTATTTTCGATGTTGTGTGTTGTCTGTTTGTTGAATTTTATCTTCGTTCGATTTTAATTTCCCGCACTATGTTGTAATATATTCATGGTTTGTTCTATCTCAATAAATTACAAAACGTCTTCAATAAAATGCAATTTGATTAATTTTAACATCTAAACAATTTTATAATATGTAAATTAAAATTTAAAAAAAATGACGTGGTATCCACGACGTACAATGACGCGTCACCACTGCAGAAAAAACGCACGACGACGTCGTCGCACGTCATCATTAGAGATAGCTAAACGGGAAGCATTGTACGTATCCTTTTATGTGGAATTATAGTTTGTATTTGCCTTGCCTTTTTTAAACCACTTGACGAACAATCTCCATACTTGTCTATTATGAAACATGTTCATTTTATAAAAATACAAACACTTTAAAGGTGCTATTTTTTTATCTGAAAATGTTACTGTTGAGAAAAATATAGAGAAGAAAACAATATTTTTCTTATAATGTAAAAGGGAGTGTACATGTTAGATATTCATACAAGTACAAATGTATTTGAAGAGCTTAGGTTAGGAGTGTAAGAACAAATAAATGATGAGACGATAATTTAAAACCCTGTCTTATTATTTTTACCATTTTTTCTTAATCTTTATTTGCATTTTGTATTGTTTCTTGTACATTTTTATGTGTCGTAGTGTTTAATTTGGTCATGTTATACATGTCACTTTCAATTGTGAACCGGAGAGAAAATATTGTGTAAGAGTGAACTCAGTGTAAATGTCATATTATTTGAGCATAAAAGACTGAAGACTCTATTTGAAAGGTCACAAGTTCGATTCCCACCAATACGACTATACGAGATTATTGGTGTTTAGAAGATTTGACAAGTTCGGTAAAAAATTTGAACATTTGGGAACTTTGAGTTATGGGATTAGACGCGTCTAATTTGCTAATTTCAAATCTCATAATAAGTTTCCAATTCTATTTTTATCTTCTTTTTTACATTCATATTTTATCTGTTCTACTTTTGAGAGCTTTAGAACTCTAATGCTTGATATTTGTATTGGAGCTCATCTTTTTTTACTTGTAATCTCGATTTAGAATTCAAAGGTTAGATATTCAACATCTCAATGTAGTATCTTACAATTCGTGATTGTTTTTCTTTGATTTGTAAATTTTCATTAATCTTATGACTTGTTCAATTTTATTATAATATTGAGATTGTATATTATTGCTTGGATTTGAGTAGCTAAACGCATAGCGTGAACATGATAGTAATGTAAGGATTCATGTGGTAGGGTTTAAAGCCAATATTTGTTCATGTGTGTACGTTAAGCTAGTCTAAGACTTTCATAAAACTCGTATACTTCAATTGGTTGGTCTAAGACTTTCCAATCATTAAATTTAGATTATATGTATGGCGAACATATAATGCTCTAGTTTAAAATCTCAAAAACGTTAAGGTTGAATTTACTATTTTTTAAAGAAATAACTCATGACCACATGTGAATGATAGGCTATAACTGTGTAGTTTCCGAAAATTGCTACAATTTTTCATCAATAGCCTATCATCATCTACATTGTTATGTTTCCATTTGCTTTTCTTTTCACAATTTTTCAAACAACCCTATCATATTTCACAAACACTTATGTTTTCGCGCTCGAAGACGTTAAGTTGCTTAGTTAACTTCTTGAGAACGATCCCGTGTTAGAGTTGTATACTTTAGTTACTTGTTACTAATAAGTACTAATTAATCTAACCACATCAACGACGACATCTACACTAACCCTTATGTATTTATATGTGTGTTCATCCACGAACTATTATTCACTCATGTCTTTATCCACTAACTATCTAGATGCATCTACCCTACATGTGTAACAATCACCTTAAATAAACATGTGTTGATAATCGTTGGTATGTTTGAGATATTGCGACATTAAAAAATTTGCTAGGAAAATTTAGTAGGACATAAAAAGTAAAAATGCAGTAGGAAAAAACTAATTCAGTGCATACCAACGAATTCAGTGTGTATTCAACTTCGACAAATAAAGCATTGATTTATATATTCGAAACCCATTAATTCTCTTGAAGGCCAACTTTTTAAATGATAATGGTGGAATTTGCAACTCAAATCATCTAAGTTGATCAAATTGGTATATTAAAGATCAAGAGTCAACTCTCACCAAATAATTTTTTTTACTTTTGTATTGCCCCACTCCACTTTCATACATCCGATATACAACCCTTCAGTTGCATATAAAATGTGGTAAAATAAAAAGATGTTAAAAGTTATGAAATTTGGTAAACAATTGAGAAACAAAGGACTAATCATTTGGTGCTGGCGTGTGTCCAGACTGTACGCCGCAGTTTTTTTGTGTTATAGCGATAATAAATTGCAAATCATTCTCGTGGGTATACTTTGTTGTGGTCGAATATGTGTGGTACTAAAATTTTATCTACTATCTAAACAATACTACAATACAAAACCAATGTCATTTTTGCTCTAGTACACTTGTGTTTTGTCCAATATTAGTGGATATTTTTCTTCTTATTACCACGACATGATCAGAAAAGATTAGTGAAGGATAGCCCTATGGCCAAATATTGTTGTGGTTCCCCGGTAAGCTACATGTTTAGTAGACTACCACTCATCCAACTAAGAATTTATTCCCCTCATCTTAACTGAATTTATCGAATCTAATAAAAATTAATGAGTATTCAAATTAAAAGAATTCAACAACTCTCATAAAAGACGATCTCCATGCCATGTTACCAATAAAAATACCAAAATCACCCATGTTCTCGATATTGAAGGTTTTTTTTATATTATAATAAAACTTATTTCAAATATGAATGTTTTGATTAATAACATATGTGTTTTTGTTGGTAACATGATCCGTCTTTACATAAAGACCGTCTCTAATGAAATTTTGTGAAAAAACAAGCCTAACCTAACTATTAAACTCAAAAAATACAAAAAATAACAATATTATTTACTGCTATACGCGTATTTCATTATTTGTAACTAAATGCATAATGATCCATGTAGTTAACACATTATAATTATATTTAAGTATATATGCGATGTCATAATGATCCATGTAGTTAACACGTTATAATTATATTTAAGTACATATGCATACATAGCATTGAGTCAAGATTCTCGCTCTAGCTAGCTAGATCCCCTTGGTGGTTAATTTAATTTGTCCCACATTTTCGTTGTTTCTTCAAAATATTTTATGATGATCATCTTAAAAATGTACCTGATTAACTAACGTCTCAATTAATACATTTTAAATTTTTTAATGCATTTATGACATCACCTTATGAATAATAATTACCTTCTAAGGAGCTTTGGCATCGTAACTTTCTGAGCTTCCATGTGGAACTCCGACATTTGAGCTTCCGTAGATACATCGAATTGAAAAAATGAATTTCTCTTTTTTTATATGGTAAAAATATTGCATCTAGCAATTGATGATTCAAGAGGAGAAGAGTAAGCAAAATATCAAACTCGTGAAACCATATAGTGCGCCGAAATAATGATTGTATCATGAATACATCCCAACAAAACCCTAAACACCAAAATTTCCCCTATGGCGGCAAACACCAAATACTTTCTGCAAATCCCAAAATCACCCCATTCCAATTCCATACAATTGCTAGTCTCCCAAGCCCCTTTTCGTCTTTTCACACTCCCGCGCAACTAGGGTTTTCATAAATTGTTATATATAAAGACCCACCAAATATTTCAGTTTTCATCATTTGCCCCCAAAATTAGCAGTCTCTCTCTTCTTGGTCGGCTGAGTGTTATCTCTTCCTCTACCAAGCACCGCCTCTCTTCGATCACTCAAAGAGCTTCCACCTTTCGCTACCATTTTCCGTTTCTTGATCTGGGCTCACTCTCGTTCACCTCCTTGGTGTTCGTTTTCCTGGAGAAACCTTGTGATCAGTGGCTTGAAGAGTTCCTTCTTGTTTTGGCTAATCATTCAAGAATTCGTTTCGGATCCGCATAAAAGGGCTCAAAATGGTTGATCTGGGTGATAGAGTAAGTGATCATCAAGAATACCTTGTCTCTTTTTCTTTTTTTTGTCTGATTTGTTTGTGATCAGGTTCAGTGAGCTAACTTTTTTGCTCTGATCTGGTGTTTGCAGAGTTCAGAAATAGTACTAAGTTGTAAACCAGCTGAGGGCATGAATGTCAAGACCTGTGTTGATTGTGGTACTTCAAGAACACCACTTTGGAGAGGCGGTCCAGCTGGACCCAAGGTAATCACACAAATACACCGTTTCTCTTTTTTATATTTTATTATTTATTTGAATGATTTTATGTTGGATGAGTTTGTAACTGGACTTGATTTCTTGATAAAAAACTTATGATGATCAATTTGTTTGGGTGGTGGGGGTACTTCTGACTGTTAGGTACAAGTGGTGTATAAGATTCCTTTCTCTATGTTGGTATTCAAAATTTGAAATGGGATGGACCCCATTAATTGTATCACATAGTAGTAACTATTTATTTCATTTGGGCTTATTTTTAATTAATGCTTGGTAGGCCTTTCTCACATGAAAAGATTAGTTGAAATTTGGAGTGCGTAATGATAAATATCCCACATGAGATACAGTGATCTAGGCCTAGTACAAAGTTATGGGGAGCTATAAATGTGATGACAGAACATAAGTGAAGATTCCTTGGTGTGATGGTTTGTGCTTTTATGTTGTTTGATGGGGTTAGGTGGAGATCCTCTGATGTGCCTAATCGTATGCTAGATCATAAATCCGTAGTCGAACCAATTAAGCTAGGTCTCATTCCTTGACAAGTTCTAATCAAGGTTTGTTGTTTTCATCTGTTCAGTCACTGTGCAATGCATGTGGAATAAGGAGTAGAAAGAAGAGAAGAGCCCTTTTGGGAGTGACAAAAGAGGAGAAGAGGGTGAAGAAATCAGCAAGTGGGAAAGACCTAAGTGAACAAAGCAGCAGCAGTAACAGTAGTACGAGCAGCAGTGGGGATTTTACGAGCAAAAGCATGCTCGGGGAGTCGGTTAAGAACAAGATATGGGCTTTCGGACGAGATGTTGCGTTCCAGAGGCCAAGATCAAACACTACCCAGAGGAAGAAGATGGGTGAGGTTGAGCGAGCCGCATCGCTTTTGATGGCATTGTCTTGTGGGTCTGTTTATGCTTAGTTAGCGGTTGTAGTAGTACTCTGTCTTGGGAGTGATTGTTGTAGGTGCGTTAGTTTAATTTATCTTTTGAGTTTGAGTTCTTGTATGAGAATGATGAGAGGTCAAAAGGGCTTCTCACATGTGTTGCCTACTTGCCTTAAGCTTTGAGAGTGCATGAATCAAGCTAACTAGATTCAGCAATCAGTTTTTATAATTTAGCATGGTCTTACAATCAGCACAACGTCTCTTCGTATATCATACACGATTTTGAATTTATGATCACGAACAGGGTGTATCAATGTTAAAAAAAAAGGTGAAAACATCATACATTTGGTTGAATTCTTTTGTATGATCATAAAAGAAAAAGGTCTACTTTATTTAAAGCACTCTGACATTTGAAATGGGCCTAACGGAAACGGGACTCAGAACTCCTGAAGGCGTCAATATTAAACGTAACACGTTTTCGGTTAAATGCAATATAAATTTTTTATAACTTGACATAAATACTTCTAGCTAAAGACAAACTTATAAATTGGTTGAAGAATTGAAAAAATACGTTTATCGAAACTCAATAGCATTAAAATCGAACTCTAAATAACAATAGTAAAAAAATCGAAAATTTTATTAATTTAACTTTTTTTAAAAATATATCGGTTATAATAATGTTTATAAACATTAACGAAGTAATGAAAAAAAAAAGGAAGAAATCCGGAAATGATGTAAACCGGCCACTTTTTGATATGTTCGGTTTTAAAACCGGCCCCTTCTTGAAGTGGTCGGTTTAAAACCGGCCCTATCTTCAGGACCAATTCAACATATTCTTTTTTATTTTAAGTTTATTTTTTTATTTTTTTATGAGTTGATTTTTTTATTTTTCATTATTTTGAAATTGTAGAAGTGAAAAACCGGCTACTTCGTCATACGGCCGATCTAAAACCTGCCACATCGTCAAATGGTGGGTTTTAAAATTGACCAGTTCTTCCTAGACGATTTTTTTTAAATGGAAAAATAAACGTAGAGGAATAATTGTTTTTTTAGAACATGGAATTTAATCTGTCTAATTACATTATGAAAATACGCAACAGAACATTAGTCGAAAGCTAATAATTTTTTTAAATTTTAATTGACTACAACGTAAACCACTGACGTAGTCCAACGGCATTATGTTGTTGACAATGCATTGCTCTTGCCTCAGTTACAAACTCCCAGTTTGGCCACAGTGGTGGAAGTGTACTTTCTCGACCAACGCGGGGTCTGAACCAATGATTTTGGACAAACGTGACTGTCCACTCTTGATCTACTGTTGGGGGTCCGGGGAAGCTGATTCCATGTCCGTACGACATTTCAATGGCAAGTATGTGAAAGACCCTAGTGTTACATATGCGCAGAAGACTCGTTGATATGTCGTAGCTACTAGCAACCCCATATCTAGTAGTGTAAACCAATATTGTCGTTCATCAACCCATGATCCTGCAACCCAGTTTAGTGCACGCATTCATGATTCATGGTCAATGTTACAATTAAATTAGGAAAAATCACAAATTAGTCACACTCCTAAAAACTTCAAACACATTAATTATACATAAAAAAACATCATACAAAATAGTTAAAACTTTTTTATAAATTAGTCATCTTCTTAATTAATTAATATATGAGACTTTCAAACGTCAGGAGTAGTTCAAACCATTTTGAAAATAAGAGGCATCTTAGTCATTAAAACAAACATCATCGGATATGAGATTAATATGTTATTCTCCCATTAAATTACGAGTTTAACAACCCGATCAATATTGATTAACTGTATTTTGACCATAAACGTGATGCTTATTAGTCTTAATTTGGTTGCATACTTGCATTGATGGGCTATTCAAGCCTTGTGTGAAATGCACATTTACAGTAGGGAGGGAGAGATTATTTTGTTAAAAAGAAATCAGAGAAGATTTCAAGTTTTTTGGTAACAGTTCATAAAGTCATAATTCAAATTTAAACATTTTAGAACGAACTAAAAGTTAAAACGTAGTTCGTAAGTCATTTTTTCTTTATTTAGTTATTTTAACTTTCAATTGTGGCTCAACTTTTTCATTGCAAGCCAATTATCTAGCCCAGTTACAAGCTCAAATCCGTCATATCCAACCCTACCACTAATTTTCAAAGAGAACCATGATCAAACACAATACTCTCGCACAAAGAATTCTGTCTGGCGAAATAAACTTAAAAAATCGTTTCTCGGTTATCTAACCATTGGATCGAGCTAGTTGTTGGAGAGCAGATTCCTAACACATCATCTACACTGTCATCGGAGGGATCTTCATTTGGAGTTGTGAGTCATCCATAATTCTCCGCCGAACAGAAAGCAATTTACTAATCCGTTTTCAATCCTAGGCCCTCCTGTTCGTTCTTTCTCAAAACAAGTTCCCTCGAGATTTACATCACGAGTAATTTATTTTCATCTATGTTGTTATATATTCCCTCCGTCCCAGCAAACTTCATACATTTACTATTTTTAGCCGTCCCACGAAACTCCATACATTACTAAAAAAGAAAGTTACTCCACCACTAACAAATAATAAAAAATCTCAATTTACACAAAAATTATACATTTTGTCACTAAAATTACACTTTTTTCCACCTTCTTTATTTTTTATCATTACTTTAATTTTTCGTATAAAACAATGTATAAATTTTAATATATAAAGTTTGATGGAAAAGAAAGTAAGATATTTGCAAGGTTATCTATGAGTTATTTATAATACACATTTCATGAGGATGTTTGATTGTTATGTGTTTTGTTAAACTCGCAGCTCGTCATGCAAAACTTATGGCGTGTCGCTCGAGCCATTTTGCGGCTCGACACGTCATCCCTAACCCCGTCATTCAATAACTTAAGACCGTCTTCAATCGTGACGGTGCGACGATGCATCGTCGTGTCACGTTGGTGCTGCAGTGGTGACGCGTCGTCGCCACGTCATAATTTTTTTTTATTTACATATTATTCATATTATAAGAGTGCTTAGATATTGAAATTAATGAAATTACATATTTAATACATTATAATAGTGTTTAGAAGTCGAAATTAATAAAATTGAATTATTAGAGGTTGTTTTACAATTTTAAGTTTAATTGAGAGAGAAAATGAGTTCGAGATGGAATGATCCAAAAATAATCGAGAGTGGTCTCTATTCGTTGATCTCGAAGAGACGAATCAGTTGGTAAATTTTTATATATTTAACATTTATATTCTTCGAGTTATTCGCATTTGAAATTGAACAAAATATAAAGAAACAAAAAAAAAGTGAGGGGGGCCGGCACGACGTGGCAGCAGCTCATTGGCTGCTGCCAGGCGCTTGTCGCGACTCATGGCGCGGCGACCTGCCCCCTTTGGGCAGCCATGACGCGGCGTCGCGCATGACGCCGTGCCAACGGCGCCCTATTGGGACAGTCTAAAAAGGGGTGCCACTTGCCCCTTACTTTTTTCTTAAATTGTTTTTTTGTCTCCTACCATTTCGAACACGAATAACTCGAAAATTAAAAATATAATAAATAAATAAAAATCATAAACGACTTTGTTTCTTCGAGACCTACAAATAGAGACCACTCTTAATTATATTTGAATAGAGTCATCTCAAACTCATTTTTCTCTCTTAATTAAACTTAAAATTATAGAACGAGTTTTAGAAATACAATTTTATTAATTTTAAATTTCAAACGTTCTTATAATATATTAAATATATTTTTAGAAAAATAAAAGAAATTATTTTAAATTTCATGACGACACTATGACGCGTCATTAATATGGCAAATCGTCACTAGCTGATAACGCATCACGGCCTCGTCACCAATGCGGGTCTAGTGTAGGAGGATGCAGGTTCCATTAATTTACATCTACTGGTATGTAATTACATGAATATTGGAGTCAATTGATCTTGTGTGCTTGCTGTTGTCAGGCATGTTTTACTTGTAATATGTGAGAGTGTTTAGTTGTTTACTCATTAGTTCTTCAGGTTTGATTGAATGTTGCGATGACCATGATACAATATTGATAGGCTAGCTTGAAGTGTGCTGGTAAATTATGTGTGTTTGATCCACATTTTAGTTGTTTATGTTTCATGGAAGTACCATGCTTTGTTAATCAACCTTGAAGTGTCATTGTTCAAGTCAAAAGTCACTCCTTTGCATGTGAAATTATGTTCACTAATTAATTGTTGTTATGGGTGATGCTTGATATTATACTTGTTAGATATATTTCATATGCTTGATCAAATTTACTTAGACTATCACTTATTTTGAATTTCTATTTATTTTGAATTTCTATTGTATTCACATTACTTCATTCACGAGTTTAGAATTAAAATATACCTTCACTTTAACAAGATATTTAAGTTTAAAGTTAAAAAATACTTTCAAGTTAAAGATAAGTTATGAACTCCTTCACTTTAACAAGATATTTAAGTTTAAAGTTATAAAAGACTTTCAAGTTAAAGATAAGTTATGAACTCGTAGGAGAGTATCCTGATATTTATGGTGCAATTATGTTCAAGTTCAGCAGATACAGATCAAAGTCCTGAGGCTGTCAGCTTTATATTTATTCAAGGGATAAGGACCCAGGTCCTGAGGCTAGTAGTTATTATTTCATATTCAACGGACAGGGCCACGAAACGTGGTCCGAGGCCAGTAGATAGCTACCATGGACTAGGATAGGAACCTACGATGTCAAGTGAGCTCGCAATCATGTTAAGATTCAAGATAAGTTTTAAGTAAGTTCAAGGTCAAGTTAAGAATTTTTAGAAGTTAAGATCAAGTCATGTGGTTAGTGTCAAGTCATAGGTTGCATTGCATTAGACAAGAATAAAGTTTTAAGAGATATTGCATTATACACGGTGCATGGATACTTACTCAGTCACGGGACGACTGATCACTTTCTAAAATATCAATTTTAGGTATTGTAGTCGAGCTTGGAGTGGAGCGTTGCAGGAACAGTGATCACTACAACAAACGTTTTTATCAATTTTCAAGTTCATGCATATTTAGAAGTTTGTATCAAAGTTCTTACTATTTTCAAGTTTCACTGCATTATATTTTTAATTCACGAATTTATTTGAAAAACTTTCAAGTCAAGTATAAGGACGCACAAGGTGTCGAACTACGTTTTAAAGTTTTACAAATCTAAGTTCATCGAATCTTCAAGATCAAGAACTAATGCAAGTTGTATTTTTCTTAGTTCGTATTTTTAAAAATCGGAACGATGCATTATAGTTATATTCGAGCATTTTTACTTTTAAACTCTTGAACCGAGTAATAATGAGATTTCAAGACAAACTTTTTCTAACGAGCAAGTTTAGCTTGTCTCATTTGTAACCATGTCAAGAGTAGATATAAGTATTTTGAATCACATAAATTTAGCTCTTTATTCGATGAACTCTAGTTGATTTCAATAATTTGTCTTCATGGACTTTTTTTTTTTTTTAAGTAATGAATTATATTCGGCCAAATGTCAATGTCAAAATCCAAAATTTAAATTACAAATGTTGGTGGCGAAAGCCAAAACATCCCTCGACATCTAAATGGTAACCTAAACTGGCTACATGATCAACACATTTGTTGGCTTTTCTATCTATCTTCTTCAGGTTTGATGTTCCACGGCATCCTTATTAGCTCCTTGCACCGATTCACAAGTCCCATATCTCCCCCAGGTGGCTGCTCCAAGTCCGTAATCCAAGCATATATCATCTCAGAATCAGTTTCCATGATGATCTTACTCGTTCGGTGTTCCTAGGCAAGTTCCAGGCCGTGAGCTAAGCTTCGTAACTCAGTGCCATTCACCGTTGGAGCTTCCAGTAGCTTGGCAAATCCCCATAGCTATTTACATGTTGCATCTCATAGTACTCCACCCATTGCTCCTTTATTCTCGAGTGGTCTGCAACTCCCATTGACATTCAATTTAACCCAATTAACCGGAGGCTTGTTCCATGTGAACCTTCTTTTATACTCTTGTGGTTCCATCGTCATTTGCAGATCGCAACTTAGATGCTTGATGAGAAATATCATTCTCGGTTTGCTCTCTGCCCGTCCCCTGAAGATTCTTGAGTTTTTTGATTTCCAGATTGTCCATATTGTTACCAGAATGACCAACGGCCAGTTAGCCCCAGTAATCAATCGATTCCCAAACTTTGCCTGAAGGTTATTCTCAAATCATGCTGCAGTTGGAAGATTTTCAAATCTTGTCAATTCCGTGGGGAGTAATACAGCCTCCCAGATTACCTGAGTAGCCAGGCAGTGCCTTAGAATATGCTGCACATCCTCACAAATACCTGGACATATCGTAAAAGTCGAATCTTGTGTCATATTTCGACGGAATCTCAAAGCATTTGTCATCAACCTCTTTGTATAGCTAGCCACATAAATTGTTTATATATATTCGGTAGCTTACTTTTCTAGAGCAATTTCCAAGTAGAGTTCCTGGCATTTCCTTGCTCGGGTAAGGTTTCCAATTGCTTGAGTTTCTTGTACGATGATTATCACGAGAAAGTGTCTGATGCCGTCTCAATCCATATCAAGGTGTCCTGCTTTGTCCCTAACTGAACTGCAGCCGCTTCGAGCTCAGTTTGTACCGTCTGTGGTATGGCCATATGAATATTGGACAAATCACAGCTTCCATCATTCAACAAAACTTGGTTTAGCCCATATCTCTCCAATCTATCTTGCTAATTTTATTGTACAGACCAGTGCCATTAAACCATATATCTTGGAAGAACCGAATTTATGCTCCATCACCTATTCTCCATCGGAAGCTAGAATTTAGTTCATGTGCACACTTGACAACTCCTTTCCAGCTTGGGCTATCAGATGGTTTTGGTACATAATGGAGGATGCGTTGACCTTTTAGATATTCTGCATTGATCAACTCCAGCTAGATCGTCTTTTCATTCCGTGTTGTCTTCCATAGTATCTTAGAGATCATTGCCTTATTGTTAATTCTAGCTTCGCGAAAGCCAAGTCCCCCTTCCGATTTAGGCTTGACTACTTGCTTCCACATGTGTGTTTTTCGTTGACCTATATTATTCGACCAAAGGAAGTCCCTATTCATCTTATCTAGTCGGTCGCAGACATGTTCAGGGAGCCATCCTGACTGCATATCATACAGGGGAATCGTTGAGGTTACAGATTGGATCAAAGTTGCTCTTCCGGTAGGAGACAAGAATTTCTTCTTCCAACCAGCATACCTAACAGGCCTACATCGACCCTCGATTGTCGACCATATCGCAACGAGACCCCAAGATACTTCCCTAAGTTGTTTGTTTTATCAAACCTTAATATTGTAGTGATCGAACGTTTCAGGGCAACCCCTCCATTGTTTGAAAAAAAAACACCTTGGATTTAGATAGATTCAAATATAGGCCCGATCTCCGGTCGAATTCCTTGAGAACTGTCTTGATGGTTCGAGCACTCCTAACCTCCGCTTTGCTCATTTAGAATCAAGTCATCTGTAAAGAATAAGTGCGAGAACGCAGGCCCTCCCCTACACGGCTGGATTGGTTTCCACTTCTTCTGGTTCACTCGCTCGGTGATCAAATAAGATGATCATTCCATACATAAGACGAACATGTATGGAGATAACAGATCTTTTTGGCGGAGTCCACATGTATGCTGAAAAGCTTCAAGAGGTTCACCATTCCAAAGAACCTGGGACCTTGCATTTTTAACACAGAACATTATAAGCTTTATCAGATTGCTGGGGAAGTTGAAAGCTTGCAGTGTATCTTCCAAAAAAGACTAGCTCGCACGATCGTACGCTTTTTCCAAGTCAAGTTTCATCACCATACAACCCCTCTTATTCTATTTCTTGCCCCGAAGCGAATGCAATATTTCTTGCATTAGGATAATGTTATCTTGAGTAATCATATCTTAAATGAGATCATGCAGCCTCATTGTGATGCACTTAGTGACTAACTTATACAGTACGTTGAATAGGGAAATCGACCTGAATTCGAAAATCCAGCTTGGTTTAGATATCTTGGGGATCAAATAGACAAATGCATCGAAAATCCCCTGCTCAAGAACCCATGTTCGGAATGCTTGTTGCACAAAAAACACCACCGACGGTCCCACGATCTCCCAACACTGCTGGTAGAACACTCCTTGGAGGCCATCGGCCCTAGGGCTTTCGTATGATGTGTCGCCCACACAGTTTTCCTGATTTCCGCTACATCCGGTTCACGAGCGAATTCCATATGCTCACTCAGAGTTAGTCGAGCTTGGAGTATCGAAACTCTGATCCTACTCGGTTCCCTTCTTTGTCGAATCAGTGGAGCAAAAATACCCTGAAAATACTCCCTTCCATGTTCCTGCAACCGGGCCTGCTCATCAACCCAATCATCGCCAATCTAAAGTGCCAATATTCGACTACTTCTTCTTCGAGCTATGGTGGAGTGATGGGAAAAATTCGTATTCGAGTCCCCTTCTGAAATCCACTTGACCCTCAATTTATGAAACCAGAAAGTTTCTTCTTGTTTAAGGACTTCGTTGTATTCTCAAATGATATCCCTTTCGAGACCTACTAAAAAGGAGCTGCGTGACTGAGTTAATGCCCGTTTGATGCCATTCAACCTGTTCTGGAGCTTCCTTTTCTTATACACTATATTACAAAAAATTTCTTTGTTCCACGGAACTAAGATATCTAGGACCCGAGATATTGCAGATTCTACACGTGGTTCTTGTTGCCTTATGTTTGTGATAAGTTCCCTGAATTCTCTATGTGATAGCCAAACTTTCTCAAATCTGAAAGGTCTCGATCTCCGCCTATTATCCAATCCTAGGCAGCAGGTGAGTAGCAGATGGTGATCCGAATGTGATCGTGGGAGGTGAAACACGACATTATTCAGGAAGTTCTCACACCAATGTAGATTGGCGAGGGAGCGGTCAATTCGCTCTTGAATGTTCGCTCTCCCATCCCATTTGTTGTCCCATGTAAATTTAGGTCCATTATACCCGAGATCATGTAGTTTGCACCGGTCTATGAAACTATTGAAAGTGTGACATCTCCTAAATGTCACCACATTGCCTCCTTTATTTTCATGCGAGAACCGGATTTCATTGAAAACCCCTATAATAAGCCATGTTTTCACATTGTTAGACGCAAAAGATTCCAAGTGATTAAACAAACGATATGTATCTTCTCTTTTTGGTTGTGCGTAGATGCCCGATAGGACCCAACTATGCTGATTCCTACGATTTATTGAAGCATGGATAACTTGGTCATTCACGTGAAGTATCTCGACCTCTGTTTCCTCATCATTCCACAACATCCATATACCTCCCATCATGCCATATGTAGGAGGTCTTATCCAATTAGTAAACCCCAAACGTGGTAGAATTTAGTCCGCCTAATTCAGGGCCACTCTGGTTTCAATAATTATTACTACTTGCGATTTGTGTTCTCGCAATATATCTCTCAAATTATTTATGAATTCGGGGCTTTCCGCTCCCTGAAAATTCCATGAAAGAACATTCATTGGATTACTAAACGTGTTAAACGGAAGCTCGGGGTTAACAATCGGTAACCCCCTCCACAGGGCAATCAACTGGACGATTAGCATAGAAAGGTCTTGATACACCCATCCCAGCTCCAGGTCGTCCACAATCAGTTGAATCCAATAATTTCTTAGGTTGTTCTCTCTGGCCTGGTATTGAACTCCCAGCCTGCAGTGCCAATACATCGTTGGGATGTTGACTATCTGGGTGACTTGTTGTTCCGAACGAATTCGAAATATCCTGGAATGGGTTCATGTTCTCCTGCCTGAGCTTGGGTAGATCTCCTGGTTCCATCGATTTCACTGCCTTCGACTTCAAAGCAGTCTGTTTCACCCAAAGTTGCGAAAGAATTTGAAGTTGAGGGTTGGTTATTTGAATGGATCCCCAGACTAAACAGATAGTTCAAATTTCCAGTAGTATGTTGTTGTGTTGTATTCAAGTTACGCAGAAACTCCATGTCTTTTATAGGGTCAGTTGTATGATCATAGCGAGGTAGGATTCTCGTGTTCTCCATAGTTTGATTTCGAATTGGATTTGGATTTCCTTCCATTCTAGTTGCTTTGCCTTTCCCTTTCCTGGTATTATTAGCATTCCCTAGGGATTAAATTTGTCGGGTTCCACTGATCCTTCACATTATTCCGACCTGTTATTTTGGTGCCTTGCTGATTTCTATGTTCAGGTTTCTTCCCCCCATCAACCGGTTGTTTTTTCTTCCTTGCCACCGTCATCCATTCCCCAAATTATTTCCTCTTCGGTTTCTCAACCAACCATTCTACCAGGGTATTTTGGTTTACCGTTTTATCACTCTGTTGTTGATCTCCTTCTGGGGACTCACTAATCGGAGGCTCCCGGGTAGGCTTTGGGGGGCACGCAGTCGTAAGGTGGCTCGTACTTCCACATGTGTAGCACACGGATGGTAGGTTCTCGTAGACAACCTGGTAGATGTTATCATTCAAACACACTCCCAGTTCCAACGGTTCATCTAGTCGAATTTGAACGCAAACTCTTGCGAATTTGTCTCTCGAGGCATTGAACGTGGTTCCATCAATTTTGAGATTTTCCCCAATACATGCTGCCATATGGTTGATAATAGCTTCTCGGAAGAATTCCACTGGCAGGTTTAGTATCCTCACCCAAGTTATGGTGGTTTCTACTTTGTCATTATCAGCTCTAAAATTCGGTTTCCACTTTTGAATCGACAGGAATCTTCCAGCTATCTTCCAGGGTCCACCTGTTAGGATAAGATCTCGTTTTTCCTCCGAGATTCCCTTAAGGCAGAAGCAACTATGTCCCAAGTCAATCAAATCGCCGACTCCTCGGAGACCCCATAGCGTATCAACCTTCGCTGCCATTGCCGGTAAAAATCACGGTTTTCCTAACACCTTAATCAGAACTGCGTCTTCCCGTTGCTTGTTTAATTCCTTCTGAAGGTCCTATGCCAGAACAACTCGGTTGAACGGAATTTCTGGCGTAGGTCCTAAAATATTAATTTGTTTGCTCTCTTCCTGAATTTCGGCCTTGTCAATAACAATGTTGACAGTTTTGGGTCCTCCATACAGTTTAGATGCATATGAATCTTTGTTAACATTCTCAGTTTGGTTGGTTTCCGTGTCAGACATCTCGAGATCCACCGTCAACGAGGCGGAATCCTATTGGTCCTATCTAGCACGTTTCTGGGTCCTAGGTAGAGGGGAGGGGGAGGACACATCACGGTGTAGTCATCGGAATTTGCTGCGAAGAATAATGTATGTTAGCTTTGCATTGGCTAAAAGTTCGGAGCTCATATTAGGTCCCGACTTAGATTGCTAGTACAATGTTCATTTTCTTAACGGACGTTCATTCATTTGATAACTCATATGTTTGGTTTCTACTTGTGTTGGATGAACATCATAATCATTTATTTATATTCGTTGGAAAATTTACCTTTATTTGTTATTGACAGTTGGTTTTGTCAAAGGGATAAAATGAAATATAATACATTAAAATTCAACTATTCGTTCTAGTTAAAAAGGTGGTACGGGCTATATATGCCACAGCTGAATTCCATTGAATTTGAAACACGGTGTAGATACACATATGTATTATTAAAACAATAACTTAACATAAAGTATAGTACTAAAATAAAGAAAAAGCAAGCAAGCACGATTACTTGCACTAAAAACAGCTTACTCCAAGCTGTCACCATTTCCATTTCAATTTCATTTCCTCACACAAACACACAACAAACACTCTTCTTCTTCTCCGCGTTCCCCAACTTTCCATTCAAATTCCTCACACTGTTCACACCTATACATACACCCTCCCTGTATCTATCATCTATACACACATAAAACCCTTCATTTCCAACTCCCCATTCCTTTCCACTTCCCACATCCAAACATGGCAACCACGACACTTCTCCTCTTCCTCCTCCTCCTCCCTCAAATCCTCGCCCAAACACCTCGCACCACCACCACTCCCCCACCACCCCCACCGTCCGACGCCTGCAACGGCGTCTTCCTCACCTACACCTACACCTCTGGCCGCGCCGTCCCACCCCTCCTCGACACCGATCCCTCCCAGCAAGCCTACCGCTTCGAATCTCAGCTCGAGATTCTCAACAACGACGCTGACGAGCTTCGCTCGTGGCGGGTCTTCGTCGGGTTTCAGCACGATGAGTATTTGGTCTCTGCGTCGAACGCGTTGCTGGCTGATGGGGGTTCCATTCCGGGGAGTGTGGGGAATGGGACGGTGTTTGCTGGGTATCCGAATCCGGATCTGAGGACGGGGATTGAGACGGCTGGTGATTTGACGCAGATGAGTGTGAGGATCGAGATGGTGGGTACTCAGTTCGGTGTTGGGCCGAGGAGTGTTCCGATGCCCAGGAATGTGACGTTGGTGAATGATGGGTGGGTTTGTCCTAGGCCGACTATGCAAGGTTTGTGAATTTTTTTATCTGTTTTGAAATGGATCGGTTTGAATTTTGAATTTTGGAATGTGTGCATTGGTTGATTTAATTTACTTTTGTGTGATGACGGAGATGATGATCTTGTTTGAGGATTTGAAATGTGGAATTTGGTCTGACTTGGATCGGTTGTTGTTGATGAATTGGAGTCTATTTAGTTGATTTTTCTATGATTAGTTTCGATTTGCTGATGAGTTTGGATTCTGTATATAAATAGCAATAGTTTCTTGTAAGCACTAATCGATGATGTTGACGCTAGTGTTTGTTTTCTAAGAAATGAATATGGAGATATTTTACAACCTGATTAATCTGTTTGTATGATTTCAAATAGGGGAAAATGAAAACCGGTGTTTTTGAAGTTATACTAACAGGAATAAATAACCTTATGATTTGATTATGATTTGTTCCGCACGTTTTTATGGTAGCGTCGTTGCAAAGTTTGGTTTTTGTCTAGGATACTTCTTGGTAGGGAAGCTCCAGTTCTGCCTGCTAGTAATACCTCTCGAAAGAGACTGTCAAATAAGATGTTTTGTTAAATGGATTCCCAGAACAACATTAGCTTATCCATTTTTCAGAACTGGTTTTCTGGATGCTGATTGATTCTATTGAACTCTGTTACTGTTGCTTGTTTTAGAACTTATTCCGATTGACATTTAGTTGATTTGTCTGGCTGCTTTTGTTTCAGGCAATAGTACAATGCAAGTATGTTGCACCAGAGACCCGAGTGTCAGGACCAATGTTACATTAGATGATGAATTCTTGCCGCGTCAACAAGGAGATCTTACAATACTGTATGATGTTACAAGAACATACGAATCTAACTATTGGGCACAAGTTTCAATTGAAAACCACAACCCCCTAGGCCGATTAGACAATTGGCAGTTGAGTTGGGATTGGATGGAAGAAGAGTTCATTATGGCCATGAGAGGAGCCTACCCCTCTGTAGTTGATACATCACCATGTGTATTTGGTGTTCAGGGCCAATACTACCAGAGTCTTGACTTCTCTACTGCATTGAACTGTGACCGACGTCCAACAATTGTTGATCTGCCTCTAGCCATGACCAACAACACAAACCTTGGTATGGTACCATTCTGTTGTCGCAATGGGACAATTTTACCCCCGGCAATGGACCCCAGCCAGTCTAGATCGGCATTTCAGATCAATGTCTTTAAGATGCCTCCCAATCTCAATCGCTCTCATCTGACTCCACCCCAAAATTGGGGGATACAAGGCCGGCTCAATCCAGATTATAGATGTGGCCCACCAGTCCGTGTTAGCCCGAGCCAGTTCCCAGACCCAGCTCAGCAATTACCCCATACGTCTGCAGTTGCCAGCTGGCAAGTTGTGTGTAACATAACCCATCCAAGAGGAGCTAGCCCTCGATGCTGCGTATCATTTTCCGCTTTCTACAATGAATCAATCATTCCATGTCAAACTTGTGCATGTGGATGTCCGGCTAACACAGATCGAACATGTAGCAGCACTGCACCGGCTCTCTTCCTCCCATCTCAGGGTATCCTGGTACCATTCGAGAACCGCACTAATTATGCCCTGGCATGGGCTAATCTCCACCATTTCCCAGTCCCGAACCCTCTCCCATGTAGCGATAATTGTGGTGTCAGTCTCAATTGGCATGTTTTCACCGACTTTAGAGGTGGTTGGTCAGCCAGAATCACAATCTTCAACTGGGATGAAACTGCGTTTGTCGATTGGTTCACTGCAGTAGAGCTGGACAGGGCTGCAGTTGGTTTTGAAGCAGCATACTCTTTCAATGGAACCAGAATGGATGAGGTAAACAATACAATTTTCATGCAAGGTCTCCCAGGTTTGAACTACTTGGTGGGTGAAGTAGACGGGCCTAATCCAGCCAGGGATCCTAGAAACCCAGGAAAGCAACAATCTGTCATCTCATTTACAAAGAGGCTGACACCCGGAATTAATGTTGCTGCTGGAGACGGATTCCCAACCAGAGTTTACTTCAACGGTGAGGAGTGTTCACTGCCAAGAATACTTCCAGTTAGTGATTCATACAGATTGAGCTCATCATCCGGCCTGTCGCTGCTGCTGGTATCTCTGTTGGTAGCTTTTGTCTTGGGCCAACAATAGCAGAATGGATGATACATTTGTTTGATTATTCATTCATTCTTTTTGGGTATATTACCTCAATTGTTGTTGTTTGAGGGAATTTTGGGTACTTGAATCAGGTTGGAGATGAGGGTATCTATCAGCTTTTGTATTCTGGTTGTAAGATATACTACTACCATATCATATGTAAGTAGCTTAGGTAATGTTTCACTCACATGTTATAAACATCATTAGAACAATGTTTTCTAGTTCTGAGTTTAACTTTGTTGAGTTGTGTACATTGATTCTACTATACTACATTTGTTTACATGTCTTGTCATTGCAAATAGCTCATTTTGGTACAAGGAGAGAATATTGTAAAATATTCATATCTGGAGAATTCATGTTGAGCACCTCTTTAGATTCCAGTTACAAAAGAATCAAACCAGATCTTATAGCTACAAACTGATGACAGGTGGTATGTGTTACCCACGTCAAAGGATCAAAGCAAGAGCACGACCTGCCAATTACTTCAATTCATTGAAATTACTCCCAGGAGAATACCATTTCAACTCAAAACAAATACCAACGAATTTACTTGAACATCATCTGTTGTAATAACTGTACCTCTAAAAAAGTCAAAGTTTACTAAATACGTAATATTTTTGCAAATATCATATAATAACCCTAAAATTAGTACTATCTTAATAATGTCAAGTGTGAAAAGAATTAATTTCGGAAAAGTTAGGAAAGAAGATGGACATAAAAACTAATTTATGCCGTGTCATGACCCTTTAAATCGACATGTCAATAATAATTTGGTTATACACATTTTAATATTGGTATAAAATATATTCAAAACACCCACTCAAAGTTATGTGGGTGCTGATCTTGCAGCTCTCTGCATGGAAGCCGCACTTGAGTGCATTAGAGAAAAGATGGATGTGATTGATTTGGACGATGATGAGATTGATGCAGAGATCTTAAACTCCATGGCAGTTACGAATGATCACTTAGACTGCTTTCGGTATGAGCAATCCTTCAGCTTTACGTGAGAATGTGTTGAAGTACCTAATGTGAGCTG
This sequence comes from Plantago elongata, assembly GCA_036897095.1. Lineage (NCBI taxonomy): Eukaryota > Viridiplantae > Streptophyta > Magnoliopsida > Lamiales > Plantaginaceae > Plantago > Plantago elongata. The sequence goes on from JAYMSP010001122.1 coordinate 20,831, forward strand.
GGAAGATGTTGGAGGGCTCGAAGGTGTCAAGAGGGAGCTTCAGGAGACTGTTCAGTATCCTGTTGAACATCCAGAAAAGTTAAAGAAATTTGGTATGTCTCCTTCAAGGGGTGTTCTTTTCTACGGACCACCTGGATGTGGTAAAACACTACTTGCCAAGGCTATTGCGAATGAATGCCAAGCAAACTTCATCAGTATTAAGGGACCTGAGCTGCTAACCATGTGGTTTGGAGAGAGCGAGGCTAACGTTCGTGAGATATTCGACAAAGCAAGACAATCTGCTCCCTGTGTACTCTTCTTCGACGAGCTTGATTCAATTGCTACTCAGAGGGGAAGCGGCGGAGGAGGAGATGCTGGTGGGGCTGGTGATCGTGTCTTGAACCAACTTCTGACTGAAATGGACGGCATGAATGCTAAGAAGACTGTTTTCATGATAGGTGCTACCAACAGACCTGACATAATTGATTCAGCTCTGTTGCGTCCAGGTCGTCTTGATCAGTTGATTTACATAACTCTGCCTGACGAGGAATCACGCCTTCAAATATTCAAATCTTGCCTTCGAAAATCTCCACTTTTGAAAGATATTAATCTTGGACTTCTTGCAAAGTACACTGAAGGTTTCAGTGGGGTAGATATCACGGAAATATGTCAGCGTGCTTGCAAATATGCCATAAGGGAGAACATCGAGACGGACATGGAGAGGGAGAGAAGGCAAAAGGGCAGTTCTGAATTTGCAGAAGAAGTTGATGAAGTTACAGAAATCAAGGCAGCACACTTTGAGGAGGCAACGAAGTATGCTCGGCAAAGCGTTAGTGATGCTGATGTACGCAAGTACAGAACGTTTTGTGCACTGTATATTTCAATTTAATGTCATAAATTCTTGCTGATTGCTTGACATATCTGGTTTCTTTTCTTGTATATTCATCAATTCAACTTCAAACTAAGGAAAATTGGCTGAATAATGTAAAGGATGACAAGATATGATAGATCCATGCATATGTGAAGGAACTGAATGGAATTTAATCAAATCAAATAGAGTCAGTGCAAGCTAACTTATTGGAAATTGAGAAGAACAGGTCTGTTCTGTAAGACCAAATCCTGTCATGTTTGCAGATGGTGATAGCTAAGAGCTTCACAAATATCAGGAATCTTTAACAAATCTTCTTCCCAGAAAACAATATCCCGTGCCTGGAACCATCTAAACCCTAACAGCAACCCAAAAATTGCACGCATGCTTTGCATACAATGCATCAGCAGTATCATTCAGTGTCCTTCATCTTCATCCATTGAAGATCCACCCCATCAACCGTTTTAAAACAAGGAAGCCAGAGACCTATTCAAACTAATAATATTTCAGCAAATCAGTACCAACATCCTACCTTTTATAACGCATACAGCAGAAAAAAGAAGAAAGAACACACAAGTCCGTACGATGACCACAAGACGCATTCAGCTATAACTGAGACTATGTACACGAGTGCTTAAATACAATAGGCTTTGGCGAACATGTTTGCTACACTGGAAGGTTATCCAGGTGGTAACCGTCGAACCCAAACTCGTTTTCAATGGTTCCCACGCCTTCTTGCTGCTGCAATGAAAAAGAAAACTTTGAAAACTTCCACTTATATATAGTATGAGAATGCTTAACTGTGTGCAACTTTTCATTGTTGGAACACGTTCATGAAGATTAACTACATGCCAGTGACTTTTATGTGAGGACTAATGAAGTATGAGTTTTTATGAGGAAAAGCTTTTACCTGTTTAAGCAGTGCACTCATCAGATCATCCTGACCAAAATGTGAGGGATAGAGACCATGAAAGCCAACATCAGGCAGTCTTTCAGACTTGATTCTCAACGAGTTATTGGCTACAGATGAGTTAGAGCTCAGCTGTTGATCAATGTCTTGTGTGTTGCTGATGAGTCCCTCCGAAACTGAGAATCCCCCCTTATTAACAAATGGGGTCCGGCTAAGTCCGCTCTTCTGCGCAGTCAAAAATCCAGGTTGAACTAGAACTGATGGTGGTACGTCCAAGCCTCCTCGTACGTTTGATTGCTGCAGACCATCGAAATTCTGTCCAACATTATGCAAACCCCATTCATGACTTCTATTCTGTGTTAGCCCATTGAATACATCATAATTATTAGGAATAAAGCCTCTAGATCCTTTCATTTCTGAGTTAACTTCTTCTTGAATCTTCGGGGTAATAGTTGACATTGCAGAATTATTATTGCTCACAAGAGAAAAGCTATTAGTTGGCAACTCGGCACTTTGTGTCCTTGAGAAATCTACAAGATTAGACGGCTGAGAAACGGTACTATAAGATGGTCCAGGTCCAGGTCCAGGTCCACTATCCATTCCATTCCGGCCAACATCACCAGGAATCACCTGTGATGGAAGATTTGCAACATGGCTTCCGTTAATCTCATTTAAAGTGCGGGCCCGTGGCTGCGCTTGAACCATCTGGGATTGGACATGCATATTGATGTTGCCAAAGGACTGTGCTGATTGGTGCAAGGACGCGAGTTGCTTGGAGTCCATATTAGTTGGGATACCATGGAGTAAGCCCACTTGCTTACTGTTATTGTTTTGGTGTTGCTGCCCCTCCATAAAATGTAATTTTGGATTTTCAAAGCTGAAGATGTTTCGGTGATCACCCAGTGAGGAGGGTATGCCAGACTTTGTAGTGGCTCGACCGAGTGCTGCCCCCACCTGAATTGTAGCAAGACTCTGAGGTGGGAGTTGGCCCGAAGCAGCCAAAGCTTGAAGATCGAGGCCACTGAGTGATGACATAGGCCCAAATGCTGTGTCTGGAGTTCCCATGAAAGAGTTCCCGAGCCCATTTGGGTGTGGAGATACTCCACTTAGCCTTCTAAGATACAGACGATATTTCTGCAATAAATGCTCCTGTGAGCTAACTATTTTAAAATAAAATAGGCCGAATGAAACAGTTTGTACATTTCAAAGTGTACATCAAGAAAGTTCCCCTCTTGTACAAGTGGAGAATATATTTAACCAACCTGAAGATGGCTTGCAACATTCTCTCTCGTAAGACCAGGAACATTCATTAGTTCCAAGATTTTCTTGGGTACAGCCTCTGCATTTAGTAAAATGATTAGCGAAAGTCCAACGTTTTGAAAAGAATACAATCAGTAGTATCATTATGCATTTGATGGCAAAATATGCATGTAGCAAAATATCCATAAAAATACAGCCTAAGTGAGAATAAGTAGAAGTGAACAAGAAGAAGATTGGCACATGAGGAATTACTCAATTGTATATCTCTATGGAGTCGATCACTGAGTTATATCAAAAGATAGGCAGATCTAAAATATTCTGTTGCAGAAGTTTGAAACAAGTAAGAAATTGTGGAAAATAAAAATAAAGTAAGAAAATCCATACTTTCAATCCCAAGCTGATTAACAGCAGTTACAAATTGTTGATGCAGCTCTACCGACCAAACAACACGCGGTTTTTTAAGCGTAGAATTATCATCTCGCTCTTCCGAATCTTCTTCCTCCTCCTTCCTTTTTTTGGAACTTCTCCAGTTACCATCATTAGCAGAGGAGGAATAATCAACATCATCAGGCACTTTCTGCTGCCGTTCTCCATCCTCAAGACTTCCCGAGTGTTCAAGGTCCTTTTCCTTCCACTCATGCTTCTTTTTTCTAACCACATGCTGCCATATGTTCTTCAAAGCCTCCATGCGAACCGGTTTGATGAGATAGTCACAAGCACCGTGAGTAACACCTTTCATCACGACATTTTTCCCGTCATCGGCGGACATCACTAGGTTACCAAAAAAACACAACTCAGGAAAAAGAATAAAAAGTTACATCTAACTAATTAGCTTGATCATTAAAATCTGAACGACACTTGGAAAGAGTAACTTGCCAAAATACCCCCTTTTTAAAGCAATTTACAGGTAATCCCTTCGTATCGTATATGCATTCACAGTTCCCACATTCTTGGAAGAAAATGCAAAGTATTACTCAAAAACCTTGATCTCCTCAATATTTAGAGGATCTCTGTATATTTCCCGGACCGAAATATACGGTGAAGAATACGGAAACCAAGCAAAAAGATTAGATCTTGACATAAATTTTAAGCATTGGACGTTCACCCCATTGAGAAATGGAAACAAAGCACTTACTGATAACAGGCAAGTCCATTTCGAGCCCAACGTGCTCCAAAAGCTTAAAACCATCCATATCCGGCATATGAACATCACTTATAACAATGTCGAAACCATTCTTGTGCTCCCTTAGCAAATTCAACGCAGTCTCCGCACGATTGCACTTGGTAACTGAAATGAATCCCAAAAGCAAAAACAACAAAAGAAACACTATAGATCAGTCGCTTCGAAATGAACGGTAAATTCAGTACTAGTTCAGATCTAAAGCCTTGAACTTGCCAACCATTTACCACAACTGATTACTTGGGCCTTATCTTCTTCTTCTTATCTATAATTGGACTTGAACTGAACAAATCTTATCAACAAACCTAAGCTGACAGATTTAACAACCCTATCACCGACATTTCTCATGGTCAATAGCTGTAATCATTTCACCAATCCATAAAATCCTTATGACTCTAATCACAACAAACACATGAAAAGATCCAATCTTGAAAAGTAAAAAAAAACCAAAAATAGAAAACTGAAACAAATAAACAGATTGAAACTTCAAACACAACGATTGACCAAAAAACAAGGAAGAATCAGCTAAAAAAACAAATCAAGACTTTTTCTCACCTTCATATAAGCATACCCTAAGCATCTTTTCCAAGATCCTCAAACAAGTAGGGTCATCATCCACAACCAAAACTCTGAGACCCGCTGGAAACTGATCAGGAACTCCATCAGTGGACTTCCAGGAAGCATTTGAGCAAGCAAAAGACATGGGTTTCATCCCAAGATTCATTTTTTATCCAAAGATAGCACCTTTACTGATAAAATAAACAGGACTAGCTAGAAATTCTGATAAAAATCAAATTTTGACAGGTCCTGATGAAGCAGCTCGTTGGTGAAAACAGAGATTTAACTGAATTTTGTACCTCAGGTGGTTTAAGGAGGAACACATAAAAAGAAAAGGGGTTGGAAGTGAAGAATAGGATTGGAATTGTATTGTTTGTTGCTGCTTTGCTTTTATTTGTGTGTATTCTTTATATGCTATGAGACTCAAATTCAAGACATTCATGGAAGAGTTCTTTTTCTGGAGTTTCCTTTTGGTATTTTCATTTTTTTATGTTTTATTATTTTTAATCAAATAATATAATAAAAATCATATTTTAATTGTAATTTGGGGGGTGGTGGATGGGTTCATTTTGACAGTGGGTCACTCCGTTGAGTGTGGATCCAGCTCACATATGGGCTTAACTAACCCCACGCCAGCCTAAACTGGTTTTTTCTATAATAGGAGTAGGAGAGGTACATATATTTACATTTTACACTCTCAAGTCGATCATAGTAAAAATGTGATATTTTTAAACGTCGTATTAGAGTTGTGTGATTGTGTCAGTTCGTGTTTATAAATTAAACATTATCCGATTCAATACCTACACTGAATGTTTCAATTATGATGACTTTAAAAAAATTTACATTACGAAACACATTTTACACGTTTTTCATTAATACTCTTATTGGCTACTATTTGTTGAATTGTTTATCTCTGATAAGAGTAGTAAATGGATATGATGAGGTAGTTCTTTTAAGTCAACAATACAATATGTATAAATGTGAGTTGATTTTTTTACCCTATAATAGGGTTTATCCTCAAAATGGAGCGAATATCTTTGAGTGTCTAAGGTTTGAAAATAAATTTCAACTAGCAATAGTCGTGTCTCGGTTAGTACATTACTAAATGTGTCACTGCCCTAAGTGCAACGATGTCGTTTGAGACTTGATAGTTAATATACAAGTGAATAAACTAACTTAAGTTATATTCTCTTCGTCCTAAAACCTTTTAATTTCAGTTCAAATTTATATAGTTTAAATTCATTCAGTTTCATTCACTTTTTAGTTGTTTTCTTACTATAAATAAACTCAGCTTGATTCGATGATGTTCATATAAAAAGGTATTGCTACTGCACATAACTTCGAAAATCATGATGATATTACGAAGACATATTTTTATCAGAATTCTTTTACTTTTCAGTTTGGTCAATTAGCAAAACATAGTTTTGATTTATTACTTTACATTTGAAGTGGATATTATTGTAAGTCCTCTTTTTCTTTTATTTGTTTGGGAAGCCTATAAGTCCACCCAAAAAAAAGTAGGCCTCATTCAGTTGCAGATTCGTTGTGAAAATAAGGTCTAAATCATAACTAAGACTTTATTCTCTTTAAATGTAAACTCATTCTATACAATCCACCCCTAATAAATTATATTATATAATACAATTTAGTTCAGAAAATTATAGTTCAAGTGAACATAGTCTAAATAAAGATACTTCAAAATTTCTAAAGTCAAACTCTAGATGAAAAATCAAGATAAACAATATAATTTGATGAAATACAAATTTTTATTTTGCATTGGCTCTATGTTTCAAGTAAAAAAAAAATTCTTACATAGATATGAATAATTTATACGAATAATATAATATTCGGCCTGGTAGGCCTTGCTCATCATATATGTCCATATCAAACCTTGATTTTTATGTACACAATTAAAAAATATTTGAGACTTTAAATACTTTAGTTCTATCAAATGTTGAATTTAGAGTTTAAAATTGTATATGATTAGACATGTATTCAAGATTGGATTTAAATAGATTTTAGTAAACTACTTTAAATAAATATATCTGTAAAAATACCGATTTACCTATTTAAAGGGTAGTTGTAAATACTAACCTAATTTTTATGGTAACAAACTTACAAACTATCAAGTACTATTGTATATTAATTTACCTATTTAAAGGACCGTTGTAAATATTAACCAAATTTTCATAGTAACACTAAAGATAGTAGTATTAGCAACATTACCTACTTGGAAGGGTTATGGTTGCAAATTATCAAGAAAGATAGTAGTATTAGCAACATTATCTACTTAGGAGGGCTATGGTATATACATATTCCAATTACTCATCGAAAGGTCTATTCCGATTACTCAGTTGAATGAAGCTTTTTACGATATGTTGAACTCTGATTATTTACTTTCTTGATTGAAGCTTGTTATGTTATATTAGAATTCTAACTTTATACTTTCTCTTAATTGATCAAAGCTTGTCACGTTATGTTAAATCCTGATTATACAATTTATCTCAGTTGATTGGAGCTTGTTTCGTTATATTGAATCTTGACTTATCATTTTCTCAGTTTATTGTCTTTATACTTGTTGTAGGAATACAAATTTTTATCGGTTTCTGCACGAAGCCAAGTGTTTTTCTTCTTAAATAAATATGAATAATTTAAGTGTGATTTATAATATTCAACACTAAATATATGAAGATTTTGAAATGATTTATTTTAATTAATTCAAAATAATAATTATTCAACGCTTATAAATCTTCACATAAAAATTAATTGAGTCTTATAGAAACATATGAAAACATAAAAAATATTAAACAATAATTTTATAGGGTGAAAGAAAATATAATTAATTAACAAGTACAAACTAATGAATAACTTTTAAAAAAATCTATAATTTTTTCTAAAAGTCAACAATATGCATATGTAAAATAGACTTCTAAACCTGGTGGAACTTGTATGGAAGAATTTATCATGGGTAGATTAGACCGTGATATTATATACACAGTTAAAAATTCATGAAAAGTTTTGTTTTATATTTTTATAATATTCTATTAGAACTACGTATTGAATTAAGGCTCTATACAAATTGAATATTGTATAGGTTCAAAATCAATTATAGATACATTTCAAATTGTATTTACAGTAAATGAATTTTAGTAAATTATCTTAGAAAAAAATTGCATGAACATAGTAAAAAAACTAATTTTACCTATTTAAAGGGGAGATGCAAATATTAACCTATTTTTATTCCTAAGAAATTGCAAATTCTCTACTTACAAAACTAATTTACCTATTTTTATCCCCAACAAGTACAAAATCCAATTTAGCTACTTATCTACTTACATCCTTCCCCACCACGACACGTGCCCCTCAACTTCTGGAGTTGCAATTTGTAAGTGCATATCAATCTGTTCATATGCATTTTGTCATTTTATGGTAGTGGAGTATTAGTCTAATATTGTTGTGTGTTTTTCAAACACTAAAACGAAACCTTATAATATATCTTAGGGAATAATTTCTAGCAAATCGTCATCAGTTCCTCATGGTGCATATTTTTAAAACCATTTTGGGTCACTTTCCAGGTACATGAAAAATTCATGTATATTAGAGCTTCCAATAATAATAACAATAATAATAATGACTATAGGTTTACCTTATTTGGTCTTCACAAGCAACTCTACATGTCAAGAATTAAAAAGATTTAGATTACGACAAAGGTTAGTTTGGAAGTCCTCAAATGTTGATTGATTTGACAAATATCCTGTGAGGTATGAAACACTATTCAATCGGTTAACACAATATTTCACAGAAGACGATTTTTACATAAAAATGATGGTTGACATTACAATAAAATTATCCATGTTACTATTTAAGACAACTATATTGTTAATGAAAATAATTTTAATGTAAAATGTAGGCTCGTCTCTAAATAATTTATCTAGAGACCGTTTCTTAGGTGACTCACTCTTCTATATTTTATATAGGGTGACTCGACCCCTGAACTATTAGTTGGAGGTGAAGCGTCCTATCAACTGAGTTGCACTTTGTTGTCGATTGCTCTTCCGTTAAATATGTATTTCTTTTTTATATAGTTTTTAGTACAATTAATATATTATTATTTGTTAAATAATAAATAAATTAATAAAGATATGCGGTATAGTTGAGAAAGTGTGATGCAGATTGAATTTTTTTTTATAATAGTAGGGTTTATATTTTTGACTTGCTTGTCCGAATTTAGTAAGTAACAATTTATTAAACTATTAGAGATACAGAAATATTCAGATATAAAATTAAAGTTTAATAAGTTGATACCTTATTACTATATTCGTCATAGAAAACTTGGGTTATTATGGTTGGTTGATGTGTATTCACTCATTATTATTATACCATGTATATTGTATAGTCCAGTTCAAATGTAGTACTATTATACATCGATAATTGTGTATCTTATTGATAAGGAATAGTATAGGTACAAGTACACCACAACAAAGAAGTCAAAAATAATATCCAAAAAGAGCATATTGATATTTTATGTCTACAAAACAAACGTATGTTATCACCTTTTAATAAAAGCTGATTACATATAGAGTATAGTATTAGTACTATATATTATAGGTTAATACACTGAGTAATTAATATTAGTATATGATTGTTGGTTAGATTTGTTTCTTTTAAGGAGTTTAGCTTTTGTTGAGAGGTTAAAATGCTTTTGAGAACAAAAAGATACAAATGTGACAGTGCCACGCCCGAGCCAGTATTTTTGAGAGTTTAACACTTTTTCTCACTTGAATGGTTTAGTTGATGTTAAATATGAGGGGGAATAAAAATGATTTTTGTTCGAAGATGTAAAATATAAAACAAGAAAAATCTACCTTTTTATATACTCCAATGTTAAGGGACGGGCATACGAGGTAAATCAGATAATAATAGCCGGACGGACTTGCTCCATTTAGTAAGTTAAAACCCTTCTAACGATGATAACAGTGTACGCCCTGATCACATAAAATGTAAGGTGAGTATAAACGTCAAATTTAGTAAAGAAATTAGAAAACTTTACCGCTTTGAAACGTAATATCTGAAAAATAATTCTATTGCATAAAGATAGCATATTAGCATTAGATGCTCTTGTTCTATGAAATAATATTCACTACTATATCGGTTGATGTTATCTTTAACCGATATAAGTAAAAATAATTGAGTGGGGATGATATGTACAAATAAGTCCGACCTAAGAATTGACGGATTAAGGCGACTTAAATACGTTTCAAAATTTATTTCCTAACCAAATTTCAAAGGAGGTACGACTCGAATTTCAAATGAGTCCGACTCTATATCAAATTCAAGAGTCCGACCCTCTAACACTTCATTTAGGCTCTAACTTTTGGACTAAATCAAAGGCTCATCTACTTAACTTGGACCAAGTCCATTAATAGTCCAAGCTCAAACTTGGATGACCGAACCATACACTTGTCACTCATCCATGAACTATTACATAGAGCCTCCACCTATATATAGGAGCTCATCCACTCTTCATAAGGTAAGTATGAACTTCTCAATACTTTATTCTCTAAATTTAGAGGTCCGAACCCGAGCTTGATCAGCCTCTAAACCACGTTAAGTCAGAGCCCAGTTTTGTCATAGGTAAACGGTCCAAAAGCGTCTAACCCATTCTCCTGATCTCTTTCAGGCACACAAGTACCGACGGACCTCCAATGTCCACGTAGGACACTGTGATCAAGTATGCTCACGTCGGGCCCATTCCCATGTAGGACACCAAGTATGCCCATGTAGGACACCGAAGGACACCGTGACCATGAACTTCCACGTAGGACTCCAAGTACTCCCACGTGGGTTACCGTGACCAAGTAATCCCACGTAGGACATCAAGTATGCTCATGAAGGACATCGTGACCAAGTATGCCCACGTAGGACTCCTTTGTGCCGACGGACCACCTTATGACGTACTCATTCTTTGTGACGGATTTACTCCTGCATCGGACCCTTATCCTCTTGTGATGGACCCCAATTGTGTTGACCAGAAATATCAAGTGACGATATAACCCGAATTGATACGATCTACCGTGTTTAGACAAATTCAAGGATTAAGAGGAACTAAACTAAATACTCAAGTGAACTAAGATGGACTGGACTCTACGTCTCCACCTAATCCTCGCACTTTGCTTAGCTAGAATTCACTACTAAAATTTGTTGTTCTTAGTGTCAAATATTGGTGTTAGAAATTATCTTCACACTAATGTTTTTCATTTGTAATCACATTTTGACACTAAAGAATTTTAATAGAACAAAGTATGAAACGTGCACATCTTTTATTGGTGTCAAACATTGTTGTGAAAAATCATTTCACGCTAGTACTAGTATTTTGTGTTAAAGTTTTCACACCAAAAGCTTTTTAAACTAATATAAAAAAAACGTTAGGAAATTTGAGATGTAATAATGCTAATAATTACAATTATTTTAGTTAAAACTTACAATAAACTACATAAGTATACATAAATATTTAATTAAAGTGGTAGTCTATTATCTTAAGATATATTTTGTTAATTTAAAAAAAAAAGTCAAACGTACCCCATTCGCTATAAATCATTCATTTTAAAATTCAATTTTCAATTTATTATACATCTAATTCAAAACTTTCAAACTATTATAAATAATTCTGAAACAGTTCAATTCTAATAAACGTACCCAAAATATTATTTTGTAATATTTTTAAACCTTCTTCTTTCTTTTGTCAATTCAAAAGTGGAAACTCAAGGGTTGATACCTTAATTAGAAATTATTCTAATTGTGTGTATATGTTACCTTTAGAAAAAGATAGTACATCTTGTAGTTTAGAAGTTGTGAATTGTCTTTAATATTATTTTATTTAATTTGAATTTAGATACAATATAATTAATATATCCCTTCTGCAGGTGTTCATCGGATCTGCTCTCATCTTATTGGTGAGATATATATGAAGATTATAACACTAAGATACGTATTTTATATTTTTTAATTTGAGAAAAATGAAGTGTTGCAATAAAAAAAAAATATAATTTTAGGGGTAATATGTAATGTTGATGATGAGAGTTGTCTTTTGTCCAAACTGTTTGTATTTCATAAGTCATTTAGCCAATTTGTTATCTAAATTGTGCCTAAGTCAAACACTTATGGTACTTCGATTTTATCTTGCCTTCATTCTGATGTAACGTGATTATTTGTTACTATATTGAATGAATTTATTAAAAAAATTAAAAAATATATGAAAGGCCTAAGTGTACGGTTACTACAATAATAATAACTTATAGAACTATAAACTGAACATTTAAAACTGTTCAATTAAATCATAAAATAAAATTTTAAGAGCTAAATTTTCGCTATGTAATTTAATTAATTGAAAATTATATATTTATAATTTACGATTAATTTCATGATTAAATTTGATAACAATTAACTGAAAAATATATAAAAGTGAGACTCTTATGCCGAAGCGAAAAATATATAAAAGAAAATTTATTCTTATAAAAATACTTTTATTAGTATTAATTTAACAATTAATCCATCTATACTATTAGTTCATTTTTGTCCAAATGTAAGTCCAACCCATTAAGAACTCCCAACCCTAGGTACAAATTAAACATTATTTCCCTAATCTATCTTACATCTCACAAATCACTAGTACTACTGCCGTCCTCTCCACTCTTCCTTAACCAGCGGCCGATGACCGTCTTCCACTCCACCTTCATCCTCTCCCAATCGCCCTCTCATTAAAACTCACCACACAACCACCATTTCTACCGAAACCACCTCCTTTCCGACCACACAGCCGCCACCATTTCTACCGAAAACCACCTCCTTTCCAGCCAAAGCACAGTCTCGGAGGGTGCCTCGTGCCAAGATTTAGATAGGGTTTTTGGTTGTGGATTTGTATAATTTTGGGTATAGAGTAAAAATTACATTTTGGTCTCGGAGGGTGCCTCGCACTGTACTATTTCTTGACATGTAGTCTCAATGACACATGAGCCTTTCTGAAAGCTAGCATGCTCCTTGACTCAATGATGTCATATGTTCAGAGACTTGTTATGTGCAATATTGCACTATACAATATGTTTTCTGGACATAGTCTTTCTGAGGAGACTAAACCTTATGTCTTCATCAAACTTGTGCAATCTTCAGTCTTCAAATCTTTGATTGAAATCCAAATCCATTGCTAGGATCCTTTTTCATGGCCTTCTCAAAATATAAAATTACATTCAGAGACCTAATAATCCTATTACAAGTTTAACTATACTAACATACTAAGTGATTTCCTCTTTTGCAATGTTCAAGTGAACTAAGAGTACTGGTCACTTTTCTGTACTAAAGATAAGTCATGATTGATCAATAATACTAACATATATTCCTAACAACTGGCTAGGATTGTATGCATTAGTATAAAACGTGAGTTGCATGTAATTTTGAAAAATATTCAATTATTGTAATGTAAATGCATGTAATTCATCATTTCATCAGCGTTTCTGTATGAATTTACTTTAACTAATTAATTGTAATATGTGTACTAATACTTTTGTCTTCTTCATTGTCATATGCTCATGCAGATGCCGCGTCATAGGAAGTACATGTATCGCCTACCTAGATCTAGTGGGACCCCGGAGGGTGGGAGATATCGAGCGGTGGTAGTACACCACTTGATGATGTTGGTGGTTCCATCAACCAGACTTCGGGTGGGACTCATGTCAGCCAAACCCCGCTACATCATGAGAATGTGTCTACATCTCCTGACTTCGAGGAGTTCCCAGACGATGGTTGTCCATACGACTTTCAGATAGTGAAGGATGCCGAGTATCTAGGAAAGCCGGTGATGTTCATCAATGGACCAGATAAGTAATGATATAAGCTTTTGTAAATACATAAATTATGTTACGTATACATGTACTTGTCATTTACTAATTATAATTATTTCATTTATTCTATGTTTTCATTTATATTTGCAGATTTTGGCCGAAGTCTGTTTTAGAGGAGCTGACGAAGATCATTAAGACTCGTAGGGAGAGGGCGGGTCAAGGAGGAGAGAAGTGGTCGACGCTGTCTAACTCGGCCAAACATTACTACTTTGACGAACTCAGGGTAAGATTTTATTTATCAAGTATATATGTTGTGAAATTGTTAATGTGTGTGGTATGTTAGCCACTTTAATTGTTCGGGTGATATGTTACCTTTTCTTTTAGTATATGTTGTAGGATTGTCAAGGTGTGTGGTATGTTAGCCACTTTAATTGTTCGGGTGATATGTTAGTCACCTTTGTTGTTAGTATGTGTTATAGGATTGTTCATTTGTGTGGTATGTTAGCCACTTTAATTGTTCGAGAGTTATCTTTGTTGTTAGCATATGTTTTAGGATTGTTAATTTGTGTGGTATGTTAGCCTTTACTTGTGTGGGTGATATGTTAGCACCTTTTATATTCGTATATGTTGTAGTATTGTTAATTTGTTAGCCACTTTAATTGTTCGGGTGATATGTTAGTCACCTCCTCTGTTAGTATCCATTGTTTTGATTGGACTTGTTCTATAATTTTGGTTGTAGAAAAAGTTTTACATCCCGAATTGCATGGTGAGGCGCATGTGGTATGTGTTTGAGCGTCTTGGCTCAAACCAGTACAAAAACCATGTCGCTTCCAAGAAAGCTAAGCGGCACACTAAGCCCCCTCACTTGAGTCCTGAAGAGTGGCCTGCTGGAACACATACTGGGATAATGTCCACGTACAAAATCAGGCTTACAAGAACCAGCAGAACAGGCTGAGCGAGCCGCGTGATGGTAAGGGGATTGCCAGTCACCATTATGGGTCACGAGCTCCTGTCACAGATGTTGTGATGTCGGTAAGTTTCCTTATGACTTATTACATGAATTTTTCCATATTGATGCGTCTTTTTCAAATACTTGTTTGCATTTACGTTAGCCAGACTCGGTAAGGGGAAGTCGAAGAATGGCGTTTGGGTGTACTAGAGAGCAGATACAAATATTTCTTGCTGTTTATGAGTTTATATTATTTACTTGATTAATTCTAAGAAATTGATAACAACTTGCACTTATATATGCACTTGATTAATATTGTAGACTGAGGTGCAGAGGAGGATCGCATAGAGTATGAGACCGATCAGGAGTTGACTGTTGAAGAGCAGGAAAAAATCTTCTTAGAGGTCAACCCACCAGACGAGAGGAATCGGGTTTATGGTGTGTAATGACCAAAATTCGCTCTTCCAACAAGACTAGCAAATTGGTCCATCAAGACCCCGACCCAATCGACGATCTCCG